>JBAMJV010007953.1:0-68211 GCA_037951105.1 Echinarachnius parma | reverse complement strand
GCACTCCTACCAAGTAGGCTCCCTTACTTAACCTTCGACATGTCAAATGCAAGTCCAAGTACACCAATTCGACCGATGGTCTGATTACTTGTAGGTCTTATGCAGTGTATGCACAGCATATCAAAGAAATGTATTACCTGATAATTGTGACTAGCGTTTGACTGTCAAAGGGTAAAGAATGTTATCTTATCTGTTCATGTGAACAATATGAATAATGAGACGCCTACACAGAATTCTGAATCGCGCACATTCACCCAGACAATCAGTCACGTCTCCACCAGGCAAACAGATTGTTGTTTTGTGTGGAGAGCATAGGCGTACACAGAGGGACAGGCGGTTTGGGGGGTTCACCCCTTGACAAAATATGCTGTTTTGGGGGGTTTGAACCCCCCTTTTAAAATTTTGGCCGGTCTCGAGACCACTTTTTAGCGGTCTCGACCGCCATAAACCTGGTCTCGAAGTCGATCAATTTTAAAAGTTAGAAAATGTGAAGAGATTACTGGAGTTGACCTGTTCAATTTATTGGATATGTGGCAGTTCCTCTGCCCGCATTTATTGAAAGTTGTAACGAAAGGGGAATTTGAAAAAAAAAAACCTGTCCCATAGTTATATTGTTAATATGAATACAACAAAACATGAAAGAACCGCTGGAGTTCTAAGTACGTTTTTAGGATTTGACAGTGTTCCTAAATCTCTTTAACCTCCCTTTAATCGTGCACCCCTACCAAGTAGGCTACCTTACTTAACCCTCGACATCTCAAATGCAAGTCCAAGTACACCAATTCTACCGAGGGTCTGAATATTTGTAGTTATTTTGTACATGATATAAAAACACAGTTTTACATGAGTATTGTGACTAGTGTTGACTGTAGCATTCAAAGGGTTAAGCATGTTTTCTTATCCATTCATGTGAGAAGTAAGAATAACCATACGCCTACTAGTCCAAGAGCATTAGCAGAATACCAGAATCAAATAGAATCACTCAGACAGATATCAGCCATGTTCAAGGCAAACAAATGGTTTTGTTTAGTTAGACGACTACAAATTGTTTGTATCGTATTTGTATTATCTTTTTTGTTCGTGTTACCATTGCAGACGCGTACGGTTATTCTGGTAACTGAATATATTAACCATGCAAGTAAACACGACCAAACAGGAAACACTAACGAACGTAAAACACGTGAAATTAATTTTCAAATTTATTTGTTATGGTATGTTGCAACGTGGATATCAAAGTGGATATTCACTCCTATGGAACGTTGACGTATACGGGTATATTGGTACGTATTGCACCTTCTAGACTCGTAGAGGGCGGACACTCAAAATATATAAGTGCAGGCTGCAGGAGCCAATATATAGATGAAAACTAAAACAACAACAACATAATGATGAATTATATCATTAGCGTATGGCTTTTCAGGCTTTCAGTTAACATGCAATATTAATCGGACTCATTTTCTTTCTGTTTACAGGGACAATAAACGAGAGCGCATTCACACCTAGGTCCTTTGCTGTGACTTCTCTGCCACCATGCCTGTCTCTCTGTGTGAGTGGCGGATCAGGATTGGGAGATTCTTTCCTCGAACTCAGAGCGATGACAATAAAGGATGTACACGCATTCATCAGTCAAGGACAAATTGGAAGAGACAGAAGCAATCCAGCTACAAGGTTTCTCAGGAGAATGACCAGAACAAAGAGAACCATGAATCAAGGAGCTTAGACTATGTAGTTGTACTTATTCTGGTAACATTGCTGACATTGGTTTGTTTGCTGAGAATGAGTGAGGGGCTGGTGCCTAACCTAAATGACACTGAAGATTCATTCGATACGCGTTCAGGAAGAACATCAGTACTTAACTCTCCTGTCTGGTCAATCAGTCAATATCATACGACAACCCATCACTTCAACATTCTGAAGTTGGAAAGCCTTCAAGACTGAACTCTTCCTGCGTTATAATCAATTCAGTACCCCTATCGTACGACACCACTGCGACACCCTCATCCGATCAAACCATCGCTAGTTCTTCAAGACTGGACTCTCATGTAACTGCATCCTATAGCAACTCGTCGCTGTTTGCAGCAGCCAGGGAGCATGCGATATTTGGACTTGACATGCAGGTGAACATTCATGTTTTCCACATTTTGTTTAACTGCTATCGAATAGTTTAGCGTACACAAATATATTTCATTTGTTTTATTGCCAGAAATATCCAATATAGCACATTTTCTTTGTTTATACAATCGTATTTATATTATATCCCAGGTCGAAAAAACAATTGAAACAAGTTGAAACCAGTTGGAAATTCCACTGGTTTTTACTGGTTTTAACTGGCATCAAGCGGTAGCAGTTAACATTCCCGGTTCCCATTAAAGATAAATGGATAGATGCAGCAGACCAGTTAAAACCAATAGAAATACCAGTTGAAACCAATTCAAAATACCAGTTGAAACCAACTACTTTAACTGGTCTTCTAACTGGTCAGCCTTACTGGATGCTAACTGCTTGTTCCAGTTGATTTTAAATTGATTCCAGTTGATTCCAGTGTACCAATTTCCATAGTGAAACCAGTTGGCCAACTGGTATCAACTGGTACCAGTTGTCAACTAATTTTCAACTGTTTTTTTCGACCTGGGATGCTGGCCAGTTTCTATAATGTTTATATGTTTTTAATAATGCTGACAAAAAACTGCATCACTTCGGTGATCGCTCGCAAGGTAAAGTGATTAGTTTAAGTAACATTTTCCGGATCTTCAAAATCTAATTGGAATTATAGCGGTTTCCTCATAGACTGTTTTATTCGTATTCATAATATGGGAACTTTCGGATAACTACCAGTTGGTCCACTGTCAATTAGTCTAAACCCGGTTCGTCCACAGTATTTAATTTAACAATATTTTGGTCTATGGATCAGTTAGAGTCTACCTGACTCCTCGTCTGATAACCAGATGGGCTACTTCTCAATATATATTCTATATGCAATATGCATTTCTTCTAATAAAGTAATATAGGCAGTTAGTCTACTCAATTGGGCTACTTTCATTTTACATCATTTAGTCTGCAGCCAGTTATTCTAAGAATCATTTAGTCTACAATCAGTTGGTATACTAACAATTTGATCTACTATACATTCGGTCTTCATGTAAATATCTGGTAATAACTTTCAAAGAAAAGTAGTTTTACCTCCTTTCCTTTTTTTGTATAATTCAAGTGAATATTCTATGTATTGTGTCATTACCAACTTTCACACGATGTTTAGTTTCGACTTATACTTAATGTAATATTCAAAGCAGAAACTCAACAAACTAACATGCGACTGTAAATATTGCGAAAGATGGCAATAAAAAGTCTGAAGTCTAATAGATTAAACTAGCATTACTATAGTTTCAAAGTTAGACAAACTCTCTTAGCTGCCACAATTGTATAGCTGTATCATTGATGCTTAAAGTTATTGTTGAGTATTGGTATTTCCCGAAGTTCCCCCAGAATATTTTGTGTGAGAAAATGAAGAACTGACTGTCAAACTCGAAATAACATACAATTATAATGACAGAATAAACTTTATTTGATCAAAATCGGTTCAGAAACGGCTGAAATATCCATAAATATATTTTTATTCAAAATGTTCTTTACCGGAAATTACCGGGCGATATTTAGACTTTTTAGGTTTTTGTTTTAAATGCTCGAAGACTACTTTGAACAAAATCTGAAAAGGGTTTTAACAAGTCTTTGATGATATCTCTATTGAATCATAATTTGAACGAACATTAAATGCACAATTTTGTATGAAAAATGGTTAAACCCAATTATCTTTTTAAATAGCGCCCTCCTGAGTTGTAGCGTTTTAAAAAAAAATTTTAATGATCACAGGGGTTTTACGTCGTTTGTAATTGTGTATACTTTTCGAGCATGGTTAAGTTATAACTATTAATTTGTACCATTATAATGGTGCAGGTTTTGATTACTAAAGTAAAGTTTGACCAAATACTCAACTATCCCTTTCACCGACAAACTTTTGTATTACTTTTCTTCCTACAACCTGAAAGCATAACATTTTTGTGAATGTAGTGGTCGATATTTATAATTTGAGGAGATATATGAAATCAATTGCATACCTGTTTCACGAATCGTGTGAGGTGCCTAAAGGTATAGTGTATTATTCATTAACCTGCATCTCTGATGCATGTTTCCTCTCTATCTGCATATCTGCAGCATGAAGCCTTCTCTCAGAACTCATCCGTGTCATCCTGTGTGAACCTGACAAAGTGCCAAGGACGATGCATGTGGAATCTGTTCATCTCCAAACTACACCTCGTGATGGCAGGAGACATAGAAACAAATCCTGGCCCTCAGACCGATCCTCAGACAGGTATTCAAATGAAATCTCATTGGTAAAGATAATGATAGCACGTTTAAACAAAAACAGAAATTATAGCTTGTATTAGCTCATATTATGCATGAAGTTTTAGATGAGAAATGCTTGTTTCCCCTAGAGCATAATCATAGCTTTAACATTGCTAATATTGTGGATGTGGATATGGATGATGATGCTATTTGTTTGTTACTCTTCAATGTTATGCGCCTAGCTGTTCGCCCTCTATAATAACACAGTTACTTTACAATTATATATTTTAGCTTGGGATCCCATCCAACAATATTCTTGAGGTAATTTCAACTACTAAAGTAAAATTTTAAAGCATCTAACAACTTCTTTTCACCCTGACGGGGGCTCCAGCGACCCCCGTATGTTTAACAAGTGCATCGCACCGTAAAGGAATTATGTTGTCACAATGTGTGCCATTTATAAGCGTTAATAGTGTTTTGTTTCGGTTCGACTTGAGTGTCATACACCACGTACAATATATTGTATTTTACCACACAAGCCCTTTTTAATATTATGTCAACAACATTAATCAATAAGTTTGGCCAATATTCTCCGCCCCCCCCCCCCCCCAAACCAAAAAAGGACACTTGTTTAAAGGGGTAGTACAGTAATATACAGTTTTGGTATATACCGAGCATGGTGGCTTAGCGGTTAGAGTGTCTGCCTCATGCACGGGACGTCCCGGGTTCGAACCCACACCGGGTTATACCAAAGACTTTAAAAATAGTACCTTCTGCCTTCTAGCCAGACACTCGGCATTTATAGAATGGAGAAGGGAAAGTTAATCACACGAGTTACCAGAGGACTAGCCCCCTTCTGTAACTTTTGCTACATTTAGTAGACGTGTGGCCCAGCGCTATTGAAACGGAGATAGGCGCCGCCTTATGTGCCAACATTGTTTTGGTAAGACCGAGCTTTAGGAACCCAAACCTGCATAGTAACATTACAAATAATATTTATAACTCCACCATGCTTGAAAGGTATACAAAATTACAAACGACTAAGTAAAAAGCATGTTAACCTTAAAAAAGAACCATTAAAAAACAAAAGGGCGCTCTTTAAAAAAGCATTGGTTTCAACCATGTTTCATACAAAATTATGCAATGTGATTTGTTGTTGAAATAATGATTGACAATAGTGAGATCATCAACAACTAATTACAAACTGCTTTTCTCAATCACATTTTCTAAGTAATGAATCTTATTCGTAGACAACGTAGGAAATATACCATTAACTTTTTCCAGGCCATTACTTGGCCGTTCGGAAAGATAAGTGAGGGCACTGTTTGTCTGGTTGTGGTTGACATATCTACTTAACGTGTGCAAACGGATTTAACAATTAAAGTAATTTAAAGTTTTAACCTAAACATCTGGCCGTGTACACTTTAAGTTGGAATCGACATATATAGGACAGTTTGTTGTTACAACAAAGTACAGAATTATATTTTTAAAATGTTCATTTCAAACTAGCAATTTTGTATTTTGATTTGTAAGTTGATTGTGTGAAAACTAAATTATCTACCAATTTCTCTATCAGATGAATCTACTAAAGAATCAAGTGCATATACTTGTTTAATATTGCAAATATCATTTGCTCTTTTCTTTGTTATGCAGGACAAAAGGTCGATGTTCAACAGACAGGCGCCAATGTCAACGTTACCATTAATAGTCCTGTTCAAGGCAGTGTGAACGTACAGGGACAAGTGGGCACGTCTACAACAAGGTATACGTGATATGTGTGTGTGCAGTTACAAGAGTATGTAGAAATTACGTTTCAAACTCAGATATTCATAATCACACTGTGGTCAATCATGTATACGGATGGTTGCTTAAACAATCTTTCTTTGTGGTATGTCACATTATGATTATTATAAAGATAGAGTATAATTACATAGAGTAAGATGTCATGCTGATTGTGTTAAAAAAAATCGCAGGGAATGCTACCCCCCCCCCCCCCCCCCCCTCTCCACCTCCTACAAAAAAACCCATTCATAACATCAATAACAACAACAAAACAAACATGTAAGCATTTCAACAGATTTAGTGAAAGAGTACAGCAACATCTTGTGTGCTGCCTTTTCAGAACGTTTTGCTAAATATGTTATGTTTCACCAGAACAATGCTCTAACGGAAATGCACACACATTTCACTTTTCAGGAAAATGCATCACACTAGTCTCTTATACGCAGGTAGAGCATAGTTGATTGTACATATAATTACATATAAAGTATTGAAGTAGAATGTAAAACGTATCAAACAGGTACCACTTGCATTGTACTTATTTAGAGGGACAGGTCCACTTTTACAAAACGTCTGAACAGCTTTCAGTTGACAGATGTGGATCAATGTAACACGCAAAACAAAAATCAGAGCGAACAGTCCTCTAATTTGGATTCTACGAATGAAAAACGAATGCGTCCCTCCATTTAAACTCTATATCGGTCAATAAAGGAGTTCAATTGATTTAGCATAATATTACAACAATATAGTACTAATTCTCGTAAAGGTATTGTGAAGCCGACATTTGTTAACGTATGTCACGGAAAAAGATCTCAAAAAGAAAGAACATATAATTACATGTAGTCAGTTTAAGCGATGTTTGGGTATTTTGCTTGGTAAACGCTCACACATTAGTACTTATGCGCGGGTCACGTAGCTAGCGCGTGTCACGTAGGGGTCATGCATACCGATCTGGCACTCCGTGAAATCTGTGTACGAACTTACTGACCGGCCGAAAATACGTATGTACCTAATTAACCGACGTCCCTCAGTTTAATCAGTTTTAGGTCTATAACTCCACGAAAAAGAGATTTCAAGCCCTAATTTGTTCAGGCATGCTATTAAATGACATTTCCTTTCATATAAGACAATAACCTCGCAACTTTTCAGGCATGCTATTAAATGACATTTCCTTTCATATAAGACAATAACCTCGCAATTTTTGGCCTGCAAAAGAGGATCTCTCCCTTTAACAATACTAATTTGTTCTTCCAGTGAAGCAGTACAACCGGCAGTAAGTGGGCAGACTCCTCAGCCCGGTGAGTGATACAAACTGTTATTTTAGAATAATAATTATGATAATACAAATGATGATGATAATAATAATGATAATACTAAGAAGAATTGTCCGGGGGGGGGGGGGGGGGTCGGTGAAGAATTTTCGAGGGGGGGGTGTCGGTGAATATTTTTCGAGGGGGTGATAACGGTGAATACTTTTCGAGGGGTGGGTGTCGGAGAAGAATTTTCGAGTGGGTGTCGGTGAATTTTTTTCGAGAGGGGGGTGTCGGTGTAGATTTTACGAGGGGACCGGGGGGGGGGGGGGGTGTCGGTGCAGATTTTTCGAAGGGGGGGATTGTCAAAAAATGTCCGAAATCCTTCAAAATATGTCGAGGCCGAGACCCAGGACACTTGGTGTCGGAACAGATTTTTCGAAGGAGGGGGGGGGGGGGGGGGGGGAGTGTCAAAAAAGTCGAGGGGAGTTGTAGATGAGGATAATCGAGGCCGAGACCCAGGACACTTGGTTTTCGGTGGTACCCTTTAACATTCAACGAATAATATAATTGGCAAGCCAAGGCAAACATGCAAAAGGGAAGCATATAATGCTCAGGAGTCTCCTGACGACGGATAGTCAACCTATTCGAAACGTCGAGCCCCTCCTACCATCCTCCTTCTCCTCGCAATATCAACAGTCCTTTCCAGGACTATCCCAACAGTCCTTTCTAGGACTACCAACAGTCCTTTCTAGGACTACCAACAGTCCTTTCTAGGACTACCAACTGTCCTTTTTAGGACTCTCCTAGAAAGTATACCAACAGTCCTTTTCAGGACCATTCCAAACGTCCTTTATAGGACTACCAACAGTCCTTTCTAGGTCTACCAACAGTTTTTTTTAGGACTCTCCTAGAAAGAATACCAACAGTCCTTTTCAGGACCATTCCAAACGTCCTTTCTAGGACTACCAACAGTTCTTTCTAGGACTACCAACAGTCCTTTCTAGGACTACTAACAGTCCTTTCTAGGACTACCAACAGTCCTTTCTAGGACTACCATAGTCCTTTTCAGGACTACCAACAGTCCTTTGCAGGATTACCATAGTCCTTTCCAGGACTCACCAATCCACCCATCTGACATGGTGCAACCGCAAACCACACGTATTATATACACCGCCATGGAAACCGATACTTACAAGCAACATTTAAGCAAGGGTTGTTCTGAGAGAAGAAGTTCCATTCGTACACCACTGGGATCATATGAAGAGCTTTCAACCAAACGGCGCTAAATCCATTCCGGTTAATTTCGAGAAAATCAGACAGACAAGCGGGTCATGTTGAAGGACACTGGGGATATGATGGACCCTGAACTCTTTTCGAAATAATTTTGAATAAATGTCAAGTTATAAGTACAGAAACATCCTGAAATATCACTCGACTTTGTCTTTGTTTCATGATTTGCATTGCATTTAATAAACAATAACTTTTTTACTCTTGTGCGCAAACTACTTTTTACATAAATCGGTTAAGGTCCTTTATAGTCATTCATGCAAGACGATATCGAAACATATCTGGTACCAAATGAAAGATCATGAATTCACCTTTTATATGACACATTGCCATAAACATAATTATGTTTATTAGACGAGATACTGCTGGTGGAAGTTGGGTTCCGTGTTTTTCAAAACACTTCGTATATAAGATTCCGCAGAATAAGTCATAAGAGTTAGTAAAACAATGATTGAATTAAATAATTGATAATTATGGTGATTGAATCTAGTCTATAAATCAATCATTCAATCTTACAATCAATCAATCAATCATCAATCAATCAATCAATCAATCAATCAATCAATCAATCAATCAATCAATCAATCAGTCAGTCAATCAATCAATCAATCAATCAATCAATCAATCAATCAATAAATCAATCATTCAATCAATCAGTCAATCAATCAATCTACCAATCAATCAATCTATGAATCATGCAAACCAATCCATCAATCAATTAAATCATATGACATCCGAACTAGCTACTTGTAGTTGGTAAAGGTAGGACTGGTTCTCGGTTGACTTTAAAACTGGCGAGAATTAGTCTCCTCTCATCGACATTATTTTTGTTTAACGCAAGCGCTAATTTACGTGAGCTTTCGAGGATTGCATATATAGTAGAGCAGATAAGTGTAATAATCGTTCAAAGTTTGATACAAGCAAGAGACTTGGTATGTAAGCTAACTTAGGTACACTTTTCAGGAAAAAAACACTTAGACAAGCGAAATTCCAACATGGCGGCCATTTTCCAAGATGGCCGCCAAAAAGCTACTTTTTGATATAAAAATTGACTGAGTTGGCCGATTTTAATAATCTTGGTGTAGTTTTATATGTTGATTGATATGCTGCAAACGATGGCGATACATACGGACCTGTATGATGGCCAAAATCCAAGATGGCTGCCATTTTTCCCAGATGGCCCCAAAAAGCTACTTTTTTTATATACAAATTTATTGAGTTGGCCGGTTTTGATAATCTTGGTGTTGATTTATATGTTTATGATATGTTAAAAACGATGGCGAAAATCCAAGATGGCAACCATTCATTCAAGATGGTCGCCAGAAGCTCCTTTTTATATGAAAATTGATTGAGTTGGCCGGTTTTAATAATCTTGGTGTCGATTTAAATGTTAATTGATATATTTAAAACGATTGTAATACAAACGGACCATATAATGGCGGAAATCCAAGATGGCTGCCACTTTCCAAGATGACCGCTAAGATTTATTTTTTTGTATAGAAGTTGACTGAGTTTGCCGATTTGTATTATCTTGATGTCGATTTATATGTGCCTTGATATGCAGAAAACGATTATGATACATACAGACATATATAACGGCGAAAATCCAACATGGCGGCCATTTTTCAAGACGGTTGCCAAAAAGCATTTTTCAAATTTGTCAAAAACTGACTGAGTTGCCTGATTCTCATAATCTTTGAACTGATTAAAAGGTTTTTTGATGAGCTGAAAACTATTTTCATACATATGGATCTAAATAATGGTAAAAATCAAACATGGCGGCCATTTTCCAGGATAGTAGCTAAGGCGTAGCTAAGGGATGAAGGTAGGATTAACCATCTTTCCCTAGGGAAATCATGATTTCACTTTGTCATGTTTTGGTATAAGGCTGCTTGCTACCTTATATGAAATATTGCCCTAACAATTTGTTTGCCACCCCTCTCATCATTGGTAGTCCTTTAGTTATGCCTCTGGACTTTTTAGATGAATGAGTGACAATAATTGTACGATTTAAATCATTATGAACACGCCAAGGGTCCTTATACATTTTTGTTTTCACCAATACATGTATTTTGAAAACGATTGTGCTATACACAGACCTACAATGGCGTTACTAAAGGAAAGGGGACATATTCCCCCCCCCCCCCCCTTTCTGTGAAGAAATCATGATTACACCACTCATCAGCCCTCCAAAGATATATTTGATATCCCATGCATCGTCCCATCCCCCATTCTGGAAAAATGCTGGCTATGCCCTGAACGTTTGTATATTAGCAGAAAATCAATCAATTGTGAAAACAAATTTCAACGCGCTCTGAATCCAATTTTCATTGAATTAGTTATTTGCCCCACCTTCCGGTTAGCGTGTCTAAATCTCCAACTTCACCCTCCCAACCCCCAATAGGCTCATAGCTTGAGACTGGCAACGCCATGGTCCTTTTTACGATATATACTTAAACATATCTTGTAAGAGTTTGGTCTGTTATTTGCTTCTCTGTAATGATTCAGTTTAGGCTGTAAGTATAATTTATTATACATTGAATCGACGGACACTATTCACCCAGCTATCACCTTTATGGATCCAAGTATATCAGCCTTTAAAACATGGAATAGTCAACTCCAGGCTCATTATTTCCTCGAGTATGATGACTATTCAGGGTGTAACGATAAACTGCTAATTTGACCAACCACCATGAGCAAGTAGTATACAACTAACGAATGGGCTTCTTGTGATAGTCAAATATATTACCGAGGTGGGCTCAAAATGATTATTACCCGAAGCGTAGCTGAGGGTAATAGTCATTTTGAGCCCACCGAGGTAATAGATTGCCTATCACAATCAAGCACATTCGTTAGTTGTTTTATATCACTCATCAATATCAGTGATTGTGTTCAGCTTATAGCAAAATAAATGATAATCTCTGAATATTTCATAAAATCGCTTGTAAATTTTGATATAAAAATCAATCGACATTAATGAAGCCAGTATGAGCCTCCAGAACCACGGCGCATCTAATACGCTTAAAGTCATTGTTATTTTGCGCACACAATCACAAAGACGCAAAACTGAGTGCGCACCAACGCGCTGGCAGTTGCGCACATACGCGATGAATGCGTGCTAGCGCTCCCACGGATGTGCTTATTGGCTGTCTTGGCGTTCTTCTTCCCAGGGTGTTAGTTTTTACCAGTAATGTCAATCACGTGACTAGAACGTGTGCGCCATAGAGTACTGCACAAATTTGATCGCGTGTGCATTTTGCTTAAACACATGATCTATGGGACGAACGCGTAACGAACTTTTAGTGTTAATTTTTGGCTAACAGCTCGGTCACATGATTGCGCGGGGATTGCGCGTGTTGTCCAAAACTATCATTTGTCAAATACAATGGTAAAACGATCTTATGAGGGATATAAGGCAAACTCAGTCCCACTTCAATAAGTGAATAGGCAAGCAAATAAACGTATCACAGGAAATGGATGAACCCCTAAAAGAAAGAAATATGCAAGACACTAAGGATCTTTAATACGCTCATTATGATGTTGCTAAACTATTATAATTATTTACACTGATATGTACAGATCATGCTTCCGAAATGGTTCAAAGGCATGGGTAAGGGGATGGATATGCAGACAGCATAATTATGTTCTTTATATCTATCATACAAAAAACGTTTGAAGACAATTATGACACGGTCGAAGTGTACGTCCTAGACAATAGCTAGATTTAATAAATGTTATGGAAATCTATTTTTCTAAACTTTTGGGATATAAAAACTGTTGCATTTGATTTGTAATATTAATATTTTGGACCATGGTTCCCTGAAAAGATAAAGGCTGACATCGTCAAAATGAGGAGTGGTGTGAACAGTGTCGGTGTCCATCTATACAATGTGGCATATCGAATAGCGTAAACCTGTGATACTGCATTATGACCCTAAGCTGATAATAAGGAAGCTGAAAAAACTCTACAGTTTTGTTTAGATTGCGTTTAGTTTTGTTTAGATAGAGCGATCCATGGCGTAGCAAGTATTAAGCCATATGCCAACTGAGGAGGGGTCGGAAGGTAGTTTAGTCTGATCATGTGAATTGATATGGGTGTATAAAATGCTGTTTTATGCATATTGTACATGAACTCCCAATACATTATTATTGATTCAAATCGTATTATTCTCTTAATAAACATGTTAGGCATATATATTCAGGGGGCCAGGGTTTTTGACGGTCCGGGATTGGTTAAAGAGATCGATCCGGGTTAGGAAATAGCAATAAGGGAGCAGCCTATCCAAAAATCAAGAACAAAAGATATTTCATGATTTCAGTACAGAAGGAGGGGGGGCGGCACTCAAATTATTTTTTGACGAGGGTTTGCCTCACGGAATTCTGAAATGGGGGTCTTGAGAGCTGACTACAAGCAAACATATAGGGTCTTTGGAGCTACAAAAACCCTGAAACGGGAGTTAAGGGGTCTAAGGAGCAGACTAAAACTACAAAATACATGGACTTAGAGTTACCAAAGACCTACGGAAACCATCAACTGGTGGTCCAAGCAGCTGACTAGAAGAAGAATAATTGACTTGGCGCTACTCAACTACCTAGCCAAGTCATTCCGTGGGTCTATGGAGCGGCAATTCGGCAAAATCGGGTATCTTGAGAGCGGCAATCGGGTGTGAAAACGGGGGTCTTGTAAGCGGCACATACCCGTCTTACATTATACTTCAGTGCCCCCCCCCCCCCCCACCCCTCCCCGGGGTTATATAGCCCTATATCCCTTAGTTACGCCATTGTTTAGGTCCTTGTGTAACACAAATGTTTTCAGCACATCAAGAAACATATAACAAAAAACACCGGGAATATCAAGATCGATCAACCCAGTCAATTTGTATCAAAAGTAGGTTTTGGTGGGTCATCTTGTAAAAGGGTGGCCATTTTGGATGTTAGCCATTAAATGGGTTAAATGTATCACAATCTTTTTTACCATACCAAGAGGCATAATTCGACACCAAGATTATTAAAATCGGCAAAATCGTTAATTGTTTACATTAAAAATTAATTTTGGGGCGGCCATCTTAAAAAATGGTCGCCATGTCGATTTTTCGCACTCTATGACCCGTATTCTCAAAGGAGGTTTGGCGAAGGTTTGTAACAAACCCCGATTTATCTGCGTCATATTACGTCACTTAGACCTTCGTTCAGACCATAGACTGAAATCCCATTTCACAAAGGAGGTTTGAAGGAAATCCGAGATTTATATACGTCATCAGAAGCGAAAATTACAGTCTGCTCAAAGGGGTAGTCTGTAAATCTCACAAACCTTAGACTGAGACTATTGACCAATCAGGATTCAGGATTTCGAGCAGCAAAATATTCTCGGCTGAAAGATTTACCGCCAAAACAAGCCACGAAAAGTTTGTCTGAACTATCATTGTGCTGCTGAAAATTTGGTTTCCTTCCAAAAAATCGTAAGTATATAATCTGTTTTTAGAGTTTGAATCCATACTTTTCGCTTTATTGACATGCACATGTGTGATATACTGTATAACTGTCCATTTTCAGTGAAAATTCATGCCTTTCCGAACGACGCCCCACTGTGGCGTTCGTCTAGATTCAGTTGACTTGCCCCACGTATGCTAATTTGTGTTGTATTTCTTATATGACAAGAACACACTAGCAGTAGCAAAGCCGATCCAATGATTTATGTCTGACACGTTTTTTTTTTTCTTCTGAAGAAGAATGCAGCCTTCATTTCCCAAATAAAATGGACACTGACAGTGTGGTGTAATATTCATTATTTATGTTGACTAGATTATCGATTTTGCGCACAAAAGTTTCATATTTTTTCAAAGTGTCGACTGTCGTACTCGAGACGTAGTCGTAGGATCATCTAAATTACTGAACTGTAAGTGTAACTTGTAAAGTGTAAGTGTAAGTGTAACCTCAATGAAAAAAGCATTAGAATACTCCCACTATAAATCTGAGACTGAGGATTTGTTGTATTAAAACATTTTCATTTAATTTTTCTAATAAAACTCACAATTTATGTGATATATTAGCCCAATTCCGTAACCATGTCCAGGCCCAGTCAACTGGACCAATTTACTAGTAGATGTGGTCCAGGCATGAGTCATGAGTGACAAATTGTCATCAACAATAAATTCTTCCCCGAGTACGGTAGTCTTGAAACTTCGCGCTGCCATTGACTTCACACGCATTCCTGTGTAGCAAACTTTAACATGCAGTTTAATGCAAGTGTGAAGTCTGAAGATGCAACATGTTGTGCACGTTATTATCATTCTTAAGTTAACTTGTTACACAGGCCACAGCGTTGTCAAGCTTTGTAAAAATTCTACGGCTGGGGATTGCGGAATCTGAAAGTAAATTTGAAGGGAAGGTCAAATAAGATTAAAGTGGCATTTTGCGCAGCCTTTCGATAACAATAAATCTGTTCTCATGGAAGGATTTCAATTAATTTGCTGATTCTTCCTCCATAATCAGTGGATTGGTCGGGCCAGTGTGTGAAATAATTTATTTCCCTTTTCTGGTACTGGCCCCAAATTTTTATTTAAAAAGTGAACTTATTACTTTTCAAAATATCACTCTTTCCTGATCAAACATGTCAATTATATTTATAGTGAAGCATGGAAAACAAGATTTTTCTAATTTTGTCAAACCGCCAGTCGGATTAAAAATTATGCTTGCCTGATCGGGCCACCAAAATATGATCATAATGATGACTAAGTTATAGTTATACATTTTTGCTGGCCCGAAATGCAATTTCACTGGCAAGCCAAATACCCTTGGTTGGGCCAGCAGGCCAGTGTAACCCTGACTATATTTTGGACTTTGGACTTTGGACTTGGAGCTCAAATTAAAAATGAAATAGAAAATTACATGACTCATCAATAAAAAGTAAACATTTTTTTCTTTCATTTTCATCTTCCCTCAAGGCTCCACTAAAGATGGCAGATCAGATGAACAATTTACGATTCTTGGATCAGCATGAAGAACTTAAACTAAGTCTGAGAGTGGGAAGAAGTGGCTTGAGCTCAACCTGGCAGAGGCCTCCACGATCGAGGAGACCCAGACTTAGCCTAAGACTAGAGAGCTACGAGGATGAACCCTTAGACTATTATGGTATTTAAACAATTTAAAATTAACCCTTTGGCTTTGGCTTTGATTGTTGTACTTGTAATTATAGAATTCAAATTGCCGCAAAATATAACATGCATGGCTCAACACATACTTTTTTTTCAGTGGTCCATTCGGGCCAGTGAAATCATTTCTTCCCCCGTTTTGGTGACACGAAAAAGAAGTTTACTGGGCCCAAAAGGTTGTTTCATTCATAAGTAAACTGATTACTATTAGCAAGGCTTGACACTCGCACTGGCCCGGGGCCAGTGAAATTGCACTTGGGGCCAGCAAAATGTATAAAAGTCAGTTGTTGGTGCCCCGATCGGGCAAGCAGATTTTCAACCCGACATTGACAAAATGAAAATATCTTGTTTTCTGTTATGTCATGCTTCATCTGTAATCACATGTTTGATATTTGGAAAGAGTGATATTTTGAATAGTAAAAAGCTTACTCATAAAATACAATTTTGGGGCCAGTAAATTTTCTTTTGGGCCACCAGAATAGGGAAAGATCTATTTTAGACTGGCCTGACCGGGCCAGTGACTAAAAAGGTGATTGTGGAGACCTGCTATTAGAAAATATCACTCTTTCCTGATCAAAACTGTAATTATAGAATATAGATGAATTATGACATGGAGCTTGGAAGAAAATCAGACTTTTCTAATTTTGTCAATGTTGGATAGAAAATCTGCTTGCCCATTTGGGCCACCAAAATAGAATTCTTATACATTCTTACTGGCCCGAAAGTGCAATTTTACTGGCCCCAGGCCAGCGGGCCAGTGCCCTGTACATGCCCTGTACATGTACACCTCCCTTACTCCCTTTCACCCTGTGACTACAGTGACTGTACAGTGACTGTAGTAACTTGTATTGACTATTGTTTTAGCCATTTTTTACTATTAAAAAAAAACCTTGCCATATATGCACATAGACTAGAGCTACATGTAGATCAACACATCTGGCGCTTTCATGGCCTCTTTTACATTTTTACTGAAATATTTTACTGTTGGCCCAGGCTTCTAGCTAGATTTGTTGATCATGCAATTGGCTAAAGTTTAGACATACCAGGGTACGTCAATATGTCTACACTCTTCAGTCTTGGTTGAGAATGCAATTAACAATTGTATGTTAATCAACTATCTCTATTTCATACAATTAAACAGCTGCTGGGTATGAGTGATTGCTTTCTTCTTCTTTTTCCCCATTTCATCATGCAGTGGTTTGCACTTTTCAAGGATAACATACAGTGGGACTATAAATTCTCTTGAATTTCAGTGGCATATGCTTATCTGTTTATTTTATTTTCATTTTTTTTTTTTCAGGGAATCAGTACTATTCTAGAGGATGCATGTTGATGAGGCTCAAATGGCACAGTCATCTGTTTGGCGAGTCAAAAACGGATGGCAGAAGCTGTTGCAAGACCAACAGGAACCATGATGGAGATCAAGCCCTGTACGTCCTTAATATCAAGAACAGGTTCTCTGTCAGTGTTCAGGTGCGAATAAAGATAACACTGTTTGTCATATGAAAATGGCCACTGCCAGAGCAGTGAAATAAAAATCATGTAACTACTGATGAAATTAATTATAAATGTTTACAACATTTGCTATCCTTGGCAATGAGAATAAAGTTTACATTGTTTATCTTTAACCAAATATAATTGCCTGGCCACTTTGTGAGTTTTTATCAAGGCTTGTGTATCTTTTGATACTGAATTTGCAAAAATCGTAATTAATGTTATGAAGTCATTAGACCTTTCATCTCTGCATATTTCTTACAAATATATAACATCAGTTATGTGGTAATTGTTTTGTTATTGTAGATGTGTGTCTTGTTTGAGGGTTGAAACAGTAAATAATTAGTTAGAAATCAAGTAAATCAATATGTAATGTACAAGTTACAAACAGACAATAATGTCTTTCGAAACAATACCACACGAGGAATATCAGGATCTTGCAATTTTGTTTTCGTATTAATATCCCAACTACTAGTTGATAACCAATGATCAATTAATCAAAATGTATTATTCATGAGCAAAATTGAACAATTTCCTTACTGGCATGATTAATCACCATTTATATGTTAATGTGTTGACAAAATAATAATCTATAAAATTATCTTTATTTGAAAAAATAGTGAAATTTAATGTATTAATCAGGCAAAATTGTATTTGATTTTTCATATTGACAGCTTCCTATCGCTGCAAAGCTTTCGAGGTGGCAGGAGGTCTGCAAAGCTAGGATTTTGTATGAGAGCTTTGAATTGGCAGATAGCTTGAGACCAGGGCAGATTTGCTGCTTGGAGGTGGAGGAAAGGTAGACTAATTCTTTATGTGAAAACATGTATTTGTTATCTTTCTTCCTTAATCCTTATTCATTGTTATACTTTGGACAATCTGTAACATTCAAGGAATGTTCATTGTAAAAAAGTTGCACTGCATATTTTTGTTGGTAATTCCTGTAAATAAGCTAATGTGTTTTGAATTTCAGTTCACAAATGTTTCTAATATCTAAATGCAACTTGATTAGTTTTGCTGTAAAGTGTTCCTCATATTTTTGTACAAGTGACACAAGATATCATTGCTGATTTTGTGTACAAAACATCCAGTGTATCCTCTATAGTATTCACCCCCAAAAGGTATTATTGTAATTATTTATATTGTTTTTTTTCTCTTCCCCCCACCCCTCCCCTCTCTCTTAATCCCTTTCGATTTTGCAGGTATACATTCTCTCCATGATGCCATTTTTTCGCTCTGAAGGTGAACCACAGATGCCCTAACACTCTAACACTGGCCACAAAAAAAGGGAGATGCAAGGAGGTTCCGCGCCTCAAAAATGTGTTGTGGCTCACTCGTTTCTATGAAAAAGTTCTTCAAGCAGGTTTTTCCAGCAATGTTATATTAACGCTGGCAACAAGTAGATTAGCAAGTCAGTTAATAACTCATTAGCAGGTAGTAATAACTATTCCTGCTCTCGACCATGATCACGATCTCGATAACCATCTCGAGCACGATCTCGATCACCCTGTGCGGCGTACAAAGTTCGATCAACTTTCTCAGGAGCACGATCTCGATAACCATCTCGTGCACGATCTCATAACGTCAGAATCAAATTTTTGAAAATCTACCAACATGGTTTTAAATTTGGTTCTCTTGATCTCTTTATTAAATAATCATTTTAACCAAACATCACATTCACACTTTGTTGGTTGATAAAGAGAAGGTCGTTAAGTCAGTTTTGTTCATCAGAGATAATTGTTCTAATTAATATTTCCAAAATGAGAACATGCATGTATCTTGATTTAGCCAAAACTCGACTTCACACCCTTCTTACTCTCACCCCACAAATTGTTGATAAAAAATGCGAGGTGTTTTGAGGGCGCTCTCTCATGTTAACAACTGTGATTAATTGTGCTAATACAATTTTTGTTTTTGTACATGTACTAACATACTTGCTTACTGCATGCACAAAAAAAACCTTAAATTGAACATTTAGCTCATCTGAATTATGTAACAATCCAATTCAAATCAAGTTGATGGGTATTTGATGCCCATTTGACAGTATTTGCAATTTAATGTTCTAGATTAAATTAAAAAGGATCACAATATTTAAGATAAGTAAATTTAATAACCAATATCGTGTTATGTATCATTTACTTGTCAAGAAAAGCTGTTTGTATAGTGGTTATTGTATAAAATAAATCATAGAGAATGTTCATGTAATAAATCTATAATAGGAATCGTGGTAAATCTACAATTTCCAAAAGTGCTCGACTATGGTATTAGGAGCTGTAGTAGAATAAAATAGAGTAACTTAGTTAAGTCGTCATACAGACTGTTTCACCGTCCTCACGGCTCATCAGTGACTGATCTTGTGTGCAGCAAACAACATATATATACCCAGGGAAGTATATAGTATAAAAGAAGTATATACAGTATACAGTATATAAAGGGGAGGGAACATTATAAAGGAAGCTACTTAAACAATACAATGGGTGTGCGTTCAAGCAAAAGTACATGGGTAATAGACAGGCAAATGGGGCGGGTGCAGGGGTTGAGGGGTGGGGGCTTATCCATATTCTGATAGGAGGTATTTTCTCTTATGTCTACATGTAGAAATGAGTTCGGATCTAGAGTTCAGGGTTGTAGCTTTGTCAGATGTGATGATGTGGTACTTCTCCCATGTGCAGAGGTTGCAGCGTCCGGTTCTTGGGGTGTATGGTTGGGCGTGTCTGATGATTCTCCAGGATATGTTGTATGGTGTGTCTTCATCCTTCAGGTTCCAGATGTGTTTGCTAAGTTCGGTGTTGTGCCTTTTGTCTTTGTTGCTGAAGCTCGACTTGTGTGCATTGTATCTTGTCTTGAAGGTGGTTGCAGTGAGTCCGATGTAGATTTTTCTGTTAGTGGGGGTGGTGACTTTGGCTTCGTAGATGACATTCTTGGTTGTACATTTTCCTGGTAGGGGGCACTCTGCTTTCTTTCTGCAGTTGCATGATTCTTCGGGTGGGGTCGAGTTAGAGTTGGTGATTTTGGTGTCGAGCTTCAGCAACAAAGACAAAAGGCACAACACCGAACTTAGCAAACACATCTGGAACCTGAAGGATGAAGACACACCATACAACATATCCTGGAGAATCATCAGACACGCCCAACCATACACCCCAAGAACCGGACGCTGCAACCTCTGCACATGGGAGAAGTACCACATCATCACATCTGACAAAGCTACAACCCTGAACTCTAGATCCGAACTCATTTCTACATGTAGACATAAGAGAAAATACCTCCTATCAGAATATGGATAAGCCCCCACCCCTCAACCCCTGCACCCGCCCCATTTGCCTGTCTATTACCCATGTACTTTTGCTTGAACGCACACCCATTGTATTGTTTAAGTAGCTTCCTTTATAATGTTCCCTCCCCTTTATATACTGTATACTGTATATACTTCTTTTATACTATATACTTCCCTGGGTATATATATGTTGTTTGCTGCACACAAGATCAGTCACTGATGAGCCGTGAGGACGGTGAAACAGTCTGTATGACGACTTAACTAAGTTACTCTATTTTATAAATCTATAATATGATTATTTGAATTTTCTTCATCCATTTGTGTGTATTTCTAGATTTACTTTTTGCTAATAGAGTTATAAGTACAGCCTTCCAGAACAATACTCTAAAGGAAATAATATTTAATCAAATATCTTCCAACCTATTAAATGCATAGTAAAATATTTAAAAATAGATATCAACTAAAATAAATGTATGTGCACTGTCCCTTTTTGATGTGTGTGTGTGTGTGTGCATGCGTGTATATTTTGTATAAATATGTTTGTATTTATGTGTGTGTGTGTGTGTGTGCATGGTGTGTATGTGTGCGTGTATTTGTATAAATGTGTTTGTATTTACGTGTGTGTGTTTGCATGATTGTGTCCGAGCATTTATGTCTGTTGCAGGGTTTAAAACAAATACAATAACACAAAATAATATAATATACTCATTAGAAGCCAAAAAACAACTTATCCCTGAGAAAATACACAAATATAAATTCACAAAGTAGGTTATTTCAGATAAGGGAGTCAAATAAATTAAATTTGAATTTATTTCCACAGTTGTTTGCGTGTGTGTGTGTATTGTGTATAATGTTTCTGCTTGAGTGTGTGTTTGCGTATATTTATGTGTGTGTGTGTGTGTGTGTGTGTATGTGTTTGCGTATTATGATTGTATCGTGAAACATTCCCGAGAAATTGAAAAAAAATATATAGTTTTGTTATGAAGAAAGGAAACAGATATATGCCTAACAACCAACTTCCAGTGAAAAAGTGAGTAATATTCACTTGTAAATAATTTTCTTCAAATACTAAAGAAATGGCCGGGTCATAATCAAATCTTAATTGAAAAACCACCAAAACAAGTAAACTTGTTGAGAAAGAATTCAAGAGAAAGTGGATTATAAATCAACGTCAACAAAATAATGTGACGCAGATCAGTTATTAATAAATAAATCTGTCTTGATCACATCACATAGTCCTTCTTTTCCTTACTAAGTTTACACTTAATTATTTGTTTTGACATATTAGTAAATGCTGTATCCATCTGAAGTTTGGCTAAGGATCGGCGGAGGGAACAAAAAAACAAAGATAACGCAGTGACGTAGTTGTGTGGTTCACAAGTATAACACAATTGTAAGTACGTGGGACACGTGTAACACTTCTGTGACGGCGCGCTGGTTTTATTCGACTCGATTCATGCAAATACATTTTCAAAGTTGATTTTAGAGATGAATAATTTATATTATTTATTAGAATGTTCAGTAACATCTCCAGGTTGTAATAAGATTGCTCAGATCAACTGTTTTTTCCATTATTTACATTTAACCGTGGTCTTTGAAAATAATATCAAAGGGTCTGCAGGTTAAGACTAGATTCACGAACCGAAGTCTGTCGACAGACCGAGAAAATGAAGGTTTGTGAAATCTTTCGTTTCAGAAACGGAATGGTGGACTGTCCTCAGTCCGGGGATTGTACAAACCTTAGACTGAACAAACCCCGGTTTGTCACAAACCTCCTTTGAGAATACGGGCCTATGGGTCCGTATGTGTCATAATCGGCTTGAGCATATCAAAACACATCGAAATTGACACCAAAATAATTAAAATCATCGAACTCAGTCAATTTTTATATCAAAAAGTAGCTTTTTGGCGGCCATCTTGGTTAATGGCGGCCATCTTGGATTTTTGCTTGTCTAAGTGTTTTTTTTTCTAAAAAGAGTTCCTAAGGTAGTCTGCATACCAAGTATGTTGTTTGTATCAAACTTTGAACGATTTCCATGAGATTTTACACTTATCTGCTCTACTAATAGTATTGTAACGAAATAGCCCTTAGATAATGGCTAGATTCGTTAGATAATTCGTTGTAGTTGGGTTATAATTATCATTGGCATAAGGTTGTAGGGGGATTGATTGTAGAATCATGGATTTATGATTATTGTTGCAAAATAGTGTAATAGATCGCTTTGTATATGAGCGAATTGATTATGAGTGAAATAATGGTTAGAATTGTGGATAATTCATGGTGGAGTTAAATTAGGATTAAATTAGGATAATGAGTAAGGATTAGTAGAGTTATGATTACTTAAAGATTAGAAGTTGGGAATAATTAGTAACCAAGAAATGCATTATGTAAGGTAATATAAGTGTTGAAGCATGAGCGGTACATGAAGATTGATGCATGTTTGCCGTCCAAGTGCATGCTAATAAATTCACATGTAAGCCAGCAACCTTACGGATTCAGTTTCTTTATTGATTCCTGAGTAAGAGAGGCAGGGGTGTCGATCCTGGGGGGGCAGGGGGGGCGGTCGCCCCCCCAATGAAAATATTGGGGGGGCGAACATATCATTTCGCCCCCCCCAATAATTCCGAAAATGAGGTAGAAAAAAATCGAGTGATATAATGCCAAAGAGGAGAAAGACACATTTATCAATAATTAATCTTCAAAATAGCCATTTTTTAGTTTGAAAAGGACTGTAAATCTCTTTTTTGCCGCGCGCTTCGCGCGCATACAGTTTCTCATATTGCAAGTTTCATTTGGGTTGCGGGAACTCACCTTTTGAAATGTGTTGGGCAGCGTAATTCGCAAACGCACACCTCAAACAAAGTTTATTAAACCTTCATCTATAGATAGCACACCGTCACAGAAAATAAAATAATCTCGGTACATATGCGCTGAACGCAAATCAAATTGGAATATCATGTCCCCCCCACATTTGAAAAAGGAGCAGATTGTCCTCCTCCCTTTGTCATTATGTATGTTTGGTTCCATACCTATATACTTCATATTACGTGAAATTTCTGTCTCAGGTGTGCACCAAATCGCACAATTTCACGCCCAAAAATACAAAAGCTCCCTACTGTGGGAGGGGGACACCCCCTCCCACACCCTCCCCCGCTCGGTCGCTTCGCTTCCTCGCAATGTCTCCCCTACACTTTTGAGAAATTGTTGACGCCCTTGATTAGTTTCATGGGAGTCCAATGCCCTATACTATATCGATGGCTCTATGGTATACATGACCACGTGGATCCATGCATCTCATGCAAGGCTCAGTCTTTTCCTCGCTATGCCCTTTAAAAATACGTTATGAGTAGGTTCACTATTTTATACAATTTTAACACTCATGCTAGGAGCAAATGTCTGAAATCTAAAAGCTTCCGGGGGCTCCGCCCCCTGGACCCCCATTATTGTCCCCAAATGTGGGTGCCCCCCAAAGTCAGGTCTTCGAGCCATCAACACACTTTCAATGAGCGTATAATAAAACTTCCGGGCATGCCAATGGCTTTTAGCTCTCTCAGTGGTCACTCTGGAAAATTTTTCAAATTTCGCCCCCCCAATCTCAAAAACGGATCGACACCCCTGAAGAGAGGTTGCTACCCTGTTGCATGTCTGAACGGGTGTCTGCTGCTTAAACGGCATATCGAGAGTCTAGTTCTGATAACTGACTGGGCCTGGGAATAATCGGAGCGAAGATCACAAGACTAGACCGAACCAGAAACCAGCAAAGATCACACAACCAAACCGAAGCAGCAAAGACAGGTGTTGATGTTCACATGATAAGATTCTTAACCAAATCTTGCTGAGAAACGTTGGACTGGAGACAAGATCCTTAACCGGCCTTGCTGAGCGTCGTTGAACTAAGAGGTACACAAGAAAACCCAGCGACTCAGCAACGGATTGGTTCATCAAAAACCAAACATCGAGCAACGGGGCGAGCAACAACCATCAACCAACGAGTGAAGTCACATCCAACCCAACAGTGAGAGATCTCCATCCAGTGCGCGGAAGAGCCAACAGGTCATAGATTGCGACCAAACGGATTCACATACTACGAGCTCGGTGAATCTTGGCCGGAACCGGAGGCGCGTCCAACAAGTCGGCGACAACGGCATCCTGACAAATTCCGGAGGAGCCGATCGTTGGACTTCCCGCCGTCCTTTTCAACGAGGGCAGACTGTGGCCGGTACCAGATAATCGAAAAGGGTGTTCCGCTACAGTATATTAACAAACTGTTGGGTCACGTAACCCAACACTTCGTAGACTTGGGTGACCTGTTTCACGAAGGGTCGCAAAACGTGGGCAGTGTTAATTTGTCTTTTTTAGCAATCTAAATGGGTTTTGGAGTGTAAAATCCCTTTAACTAAGAATTGCGAAGTAAACGAGGTAAATAACTTTCTTTCTCGTTTTGTGTATGTTTATGTAGTGCGTGTGCTCCATAAACGGGGGTATATGAGGAAACGGGCCGAGTTACCAATTTTGTCGTAATTTGCTAAAAATTGTATCAAAGTATACCACCACATTTTGTGTGATTTTATTGTTGGTATCGCGGAAATTATTTGTAATGTTCTTATCTATTTGTGTATCGAGCAAATAGGAAGAAAATAATGAATTACTATGTTCCATGTATGGTTTTCTAGAAGAATCGCCTACGGTGATTTTTTACAAGAAACGTATAGTAATTCATTCGTGACACAATGGATTTGAGTATCGTTCCATTATTGTTTGATGATTTATGTTATTTTTCTTAATTCCTTCATCAATTGGGACAAGTTAACGGTTTGAAATTGTTTAACAGTATGAAATGTTTAGCTGGAGAATAACAACATAACTTAACGTGACAGAGAAGATGATGCTACGATAGCTCGTTGTCCTGTGTGAAAACAGTAGATTTAATGAGGCCTGATCTATGCATAATGTACTGAATAGGCCGTGAACCATTCATGACATATGAATAAGATTGAGCTAATTTAGGAGAAAAATGTATGAAGAACAAGTCTTTTTTGGAATAGCAATACTTGAACGGTTTATAAAATAGTTTGCATACATTTTTTAACAAAATGCAATTAGATATATACCTTTATACACGTATGAATACTTACATGTTCAATTTAGAGATTATCAGTGTTCCCATGTTCTCATGTAGAGTCATGAAATGCCTATGCATTCTTATATTACAACATGCATTTTTCTTTCTTCTTTCTACTTTTTCATTTTAGACCTAGGAGCTCTTCTGATATCACCAAATTTCACCGTCCTCAAGTGTCGCCGTCTTCTAGCAGATCGTTACAGAGATGGAATTTGCCTGGTGAACAGAATGCCAGGGTTCAATAAACGTTACGTTAACGTAAAAGATGTCTACACTGTAGTCACTATGTACAAGCAAGATGCCGTCGGGAATACCCGTGGAGAACAAGATAGGGTTGTTCTTGAAGGGTCAGTTAACGGCATTTTAACAACCAAGATAAACGGGAGGCTACCACATCGTATAGTCATTTATGCTGCAGCGGGAAAGGGCCACAGCCGTTGCTAAAATAGCTATTGATTGGGCCGATCAGGTTCTGGAATCCCAGTTACATGACCTGCCCATTTTGTTCATACTCAGATTTCGAGACATAACACGTGATCAATCCTTCGGAGAGGCAATTGTAAAAAATCTTCTCACAGGTGTTGAAGATCTTACTCCTGAAACACTGGAAACGTTCATTCGGAGAAACCCGGACTTATGCTACATCATTTTTGATGGACTTGATGAGTACAGTGGGAGCATTTTAACAAAAGAAAGCGAGTGTCAAAGTAATATCACAGCTATTTTGCAGAACAAGGACATAACACAATCAAGGGTTGTTGTCACGACACGCCCTCATCTAGAGAAGGATTTCAATCAGGGGGAACTCGTTAAAGTCTATGCTAAATTTCAAATCGAAGGTTTTTCACCAGAAAACGTACACTTATTCATAGATAACTTTTTCGCCGACAAACTATCCTCCGGACTGGAATTGAAAGCGTACTTGGACAAAAACGACCTAATAAACGAGCTGGTAACAACGCCCCTGTTCTGTCTGATGGCCTGCACTCTATGGGATCACCCAGGCAACCTGCTAACAGGCATCCAGACGCAATCCAAACTCTTCGATGCGATCCTCCGCTATCTTTGGTACCAGATAAGAGAAAAGAACAAAAGAAAATATACCGAGGCATGGCTGACTAAGACGCAACATGAACTAGGAAAGGTAGCTCTACGAGGACTTCTTGACGATAGTAACAAGCTCCTGTTTACAGATAAGGATTTCAAAGGGCATCCTAAAGCCTTACAAAAAGGGCTCATAATAGGAATTATCTCTGAAACTACCTCCAATGCAAAGCCTCATCCGTTGTATTCAGATCAAACAGCCGCAACGAAAATTGAGTATTTCCACAAGTCCGCTCAAGAGTGCTTGGCGGGAAAATACCTCTCAAAAGGCTACAAAGGAACCAATAGGTTTTACAAGAAATGGGAGATCTCAAAGTTCGATAAAATGATAGAGCAAAAGGCACAATGCATCGGAGACTATGAAAACCTTCTTCGATTTGCCGCGGGGTGTGATCAAGAAACCTGCCTCAAAGCCATAACTGCAATCCTGTCATCTCAGTATCTGGAGGAGAGCGAAATATTACGTATCATCATGGATTTGTCCACAGAAGCACAGGATTTAGAAAGCAACGTTTCTGAAATCCTAAATCGATTCATCCAAACAGAGACGGTGGTTTTGACCTCACCAACCCTCTACACTGCCGTAGGAATGAAAGCTCTGCCAGATGTGCTCAAGAAAAAGGTGTGTCATTAATGGTAGAAAGCGTTCAAAGAATTTGACTTCAATTAGTGATTTATCCCAATTCTATCGCGTGTCTAGCGTTTCTATAGGGCCGAATTATGGGTAATGTATGTGGAAACCGCTTTTAATGAAATGCATTCATGTGTATCTACTGGCTAGGTAAAGGTGTTGCAGGTCTTGTCAGGATGCCGTTATCACCCCCACCCCCCCCCCCCCCCCCCCCCCCCCCCACTGTTCGTCGACGTCTGTCGCTTTGGGTGGAAGTACGTGCCCCTCAAACCTTGTTCAAATCTAAGCTCACTCAAATCATTAATTCATATGACTTTATAAAAACCAGTTCAATTTCATTTACATTCTGTTCATTTTATATTGCTTACTTTAAAATACCCCAGTGATGCATTCTGGCACATAGGACAGCAACAGCAATAGTCCACTCCTTGCGATTCTGTGCTAGTCTCTGGATGGCGTCCTTTCTATTTTTTCCTTCTGGAGTTTGTGTGATGTCAACCATGTTCTTCCTGATCACATGTCCGATCCATCTCCACCTTCGTCTCATGATGATGTTCTCCATGCTGTCTTGATGGCATTGGGCATAGAGTTATTCGTTTTAAATAGTGTTTGTCAAGAACATGTGACATTTTTATATCAGACTCTTATGTATGTAGAACTGACAGTTTTTGAGGTCGGTTTTCGTCATTCTTCAGCATTCAGAGCCATAGAGAAGAGTGGAAAAGACACAGCTCTGATACAATGTCAGCTTGGTATTTGTGCTGTACTGATGTGATCTCCATACATTATTGAGCATTCTTAATGCGCCCCTGGCTTTGTTAAGACGGTTGTGCCTGACAGTACTGCCCACGGTAGGTAGACTCCTCAGTTATAGATAGATCTTCTCCATTTGCGTGTATTAGTGAGGGGTGCGGGATATTAAGGGTCATCACCTTTGTTTTCTTTTTGGCTGATCTTCAAGCCGAGCTGCTGGGCAAAATCTCTGAGTCTGAATGTTGTTATTTTCCTTCTATTTGCTGGTGGGTGGGTGAATGAAGAACAAGATCATCTCAAGCGTAGAAAAGGGGGTTCATCTAATGCCTCTTTTTGGTTTTGGTCTTCAGTTGCCTGTTTCAACATCTAGTCGATGGCGATATTGAAAAGCAGTGATGACATGACCCATCCGGTCCTTGCCTAACTCCAGTCTTCACCTGGCATTCATAGTTGCTAAATTGGTGTAAAAGCTCTCGATCACAAAAACTAGCTGCTCCGGTCGTATCCCGTATATTCGCAGTATTCGCCAAAGGCTATATCAGTGGATGCTATCGAAGGTTTTTTCAAAGTCAACAAACTTAGAACATGTATAAAGTTGCCTCTGCCGTTCTGTGCACTGCTCTATGATATTATATAGTAGACAAATCTTTTCCCGTCCAAAAACCAGCCTGTTCATTGCTGAGACTTTTGTCCACAGCATCTGTGATTCGAGTAATGATAATCTTTGTCGGTATTTTGCTTGGTAATGACTGTAGTGTGAGTTCCAGCTAGTTACAGCAGTTTTTTTAAGGATCCCTTATTTGGAAATTTTACAATAACTCCCTCTGACCAGTCATCAGGAACTACCTACCTTTCCCATATTAAGAGCTGTGAGTGGCAGAGGGATTTTTGCTGCTAATTCCTGGTCCGCCTTGAAAAGTTCTGCGTTGAGTTTATCAGAGCCAGGGGCTTTACCATTTTTGAGAGATTTAATTGAAGCTATTATTTCTTCTTTAGTTAGTGGTATACTGTTGACATCCAAGTCATCCTCCGCCTCTCGAATATCAGCCTCTACAGTACTGTTGCTGGTGGTCTATTTAAAACCTCCCTAAAGTGCTAAAGACCATCTAGCTTTCTGTTCTGCTTTAGTAAGGAATCTCCCCTGATTATCTTCAATAGGTGAATTTGTGGTTCCGCTGTACTTGCCGCTGATTATTTTAATAATCTGGTATACTTGACCTTGTTTCACTTTAATGGCTGCTTCTTCTGCCTGATTTGCAAAGTCTTCAACAAAGGCACGTTTGTCTACTCTTGTCTTGGTCTTTACGGCCTTTCGGTACTGAAGCTTATATCTTTCTTTTAGTCTTTCTGATTCTGCTTCCTTGGCTTACTTCTTCGCACCCCCTTCGTTCATATATGACTTGACAATTATCATTAATTATCCATTCTTTCTTTTCCTTTTTTCTAACTCCTGAACATAATTATCTAGATTGTAAGAAGGTTGTCTTAAC
The DNA here is from genome assembly GCA_037951105.1 of Echinarachnius parma. Taxonomy (NCBI): domain Eukaryota; kingdom Metazoa; phylum Echinodermata; class Echinoidea; order Clypeasteroida; family Echinarachniidae; genus Echinarachnius; species Echinarachnius parma. The sequence goes on along the minus strand of JBAMJV010007953.1, from coordinate 38,528 downwards.
TTGTTTTCAACTGGTGTTGAAGTCATTTGTGGCTACATCTGTGTTTGGTTGATTTTTTACCATAGACTTTAAATTTACTACATTTGATTCGCTGTGTTAGTGCTCGAGACATTGGGGTTCCAAATAAGCTTTAAATGGCAGCCATCTTAAAAAATAATCTTAGTCTTTTAAATGCAGATTATGTTACTTGTTGACACCAACATACGAGCATGACTTGGATGAACTCGGAAGACGTTGTAGTTTCTGAGTTTTATATGCTTCTCTGTGAGGTCATCTAGACATAATATTGGCTACAGTTTGAGTATTATTAAAACTTGATCCAGGTGATTTGTTAACCTCAACGTGCATGTTTTGCCGCTAAAATTAACTCTTCAGCTGTTTTAGTTTGTGAAATATTGATGGAATCCAAGATGGCAAACGTGCGGCAAAAATGTGGGGTGCTTGAATGTTTCCATCAATGTTCTTGAAAGGAAGGTCGTAAACTGTCTTAACTTAACGTATCTGTGTGCCCAAATTAACGGGGTTTTCCCCCGGAAGTGCACATCCCATTCCTTATGAGCGCACAATTATATGCGAGTCATCGTATACTATAAATGCGAATTTGAATGTGTTCTCTTTTCAGTATTCGTACCCATTCTTTAAAAAAGGGCATTGTTATTATGATTAATACAAACAAAATATCCCCCTCTAACTAATTTAATTTTGAAAATTACTATTGTCAGAAAGTTATAGCGATTAGATTGATCATTCGAACCGAACCCTCTTTTATAATGTAGACCGGGCTTGATATCATATGTCCTAAAATCTAAATTATGTTTCGTTTGGGCTAATACAGAGCGAATGCTAAAAATACGCTAGAATAGTAATCTTCGGAAAATCAACTTAATCATTTTTAACACAAAAACTGACCCCAAAGATATTTAAAAGAATTTAATGAATTGATAAGTTACACACGAACGGTATGTGGGTTATATACTGACAGCTTGACATACAGATAAACTCGACGACGTCATCAGTGAATTGAGGGGAACGTTAATATGTTACATTGCCTTTTTTCAGCGAATGTCTCACATTAATGAACACAAAGTTATATCATTGTTTGCTTAAAATGACTACTATAAGTATATTTACACATTTTTATCAAAAATCAGCAAAGTAATTCCCCCTCATCAATTTATCATATCTAATAATTTCTGTACGATTTTGCCTTTATCAACATATTGCTATGGTTGTTTTATGGTAAATTCTCCGTAAAATGTAAAGATATCCATTAATTTGCTGCTGACTGAGCCGATATTAAACTACTCTACGAAATCTCCATCCGTCATGTAGAACCGTCATTAGTAAAGGGGACCACCAAGCAAAGAACAACACACAATTATGTTTTTAAATTTTTTTTTTAGTATGCTATTATAGTGAACAATAGTCCATAAGGCGAGACATAGGTCAAACTCAAATATAGACAATACACGTACTGCACTATATAAAACATCCTCATGGGCCAATCAATGGTTCACAGCAGCTTAAGAATATTAGAGAGAGCCCTTAGCTACGTGACGCCAACTGCAGAATGTGCTGATGCACTCGACTCTTGAAATATTGAGCTCCGTTGTAATGGATAACTCCAACTATGTTCCCTGGTAGGCTATTCCATGCAGTCACTGTATGGATGAAACGCCTGCCAGCTGAGTGAGTTCTTGAAGTAGGTTGTTTGAGAGCGTGACTCGGCATTGACAGACTGGTGCGGGTTGCACGTCTTATGAGGTAGGGTTGAGGCAGCATTGCTTTCAGGTCTGAAGGACATATACCGGTGTGCATCTTGTAGAGGACTGCAGCAGCAGCTACTTGCCGTCTATGTTGTAGAGAGGGGATGTTCAGTTCAGAGCGTGCCACTTCCTCGTCCACACCGATAATGCGCATGGCTTTGCTCTGGATACGGTCCAGCAGTCCAAGTGTTGTAGCGGATGCGTTCATCCAACAAAGAGAGGCATATTGTCTGATGCTACGATTTTGAGTCCTGTATACCATGGCTTTCCATGTTGCATCTAGCTTGGTTAACACTCTTCAAAGGGCTCCTAGCTTCTGTCCAGCTCTGGCTGTAATGTTGGAAATAGGCTTTGACCATGTAAGCTTTCTGTCAATTGTCACACCCAGGATTTCCAATTCATCTGTTTCGGTGAGTTTGGTGTTTCTAAAGTATAGGTCTTTTCTTGTTGGGCTTCTCTTTCTTGAAATGGTTAGTGCATTGCACTTCGTTGGTTCAAATGTCTCCTTCCACTAGTAAGTCTTGCGCTGGCTGCCTCAGATTCACCTGGTGATCTAATTTTGCAGAACAAGGTGGAATCGTCCGCGTACAGATGCAAGTCGTTCACACAATATCTCCCAGATCGTCTATGAAGACAGAGAACAGCAGTGGGCCCAGAACTGATCCCTGAGGCACTGAGGCGTTGATGGTGGTGGTTCTTGATAATTGGCCAGACAGGACGACTTTGAAGGATCTATCAGATTGGTAGCTCACTATCCAGGACAGCAGTTTGCCAGTAACTCCTTTGCCTTTCAGCTTGGAGCAGAGTCCGCTGTGCCACACCTTATCGAAGGCTCCTTTGATGTCCAATGCAATAACACACACTTCATTTCCTCTAACTAATGTGTTTGACCATTGCTGGGAAAGAATAGTAAGAATGTCTGCAGTGCTGTGGTGGGGTCTGAAGCCGAATTGCCTGTCAGAAATGAGCTGATGTTGAAAGAGGAAGTTCTGGAGTTGTTTCTGTACAATTGATTCCATAACCTTACTGATGTTGCTGAGGAGATATAGGGCGATACATCGATGGATCGGACTTTGAATCCCTCTTATGTATCGGGATCACATGTGCAGTCTTCCACTGGCTCGGAAACACTCCATTCGAGAAGCAGAGCTCGTAGAGGCAACTGAGTGGTCTAGCTAGCTCAGCGCTACACTCCTTTAGGACAATGGAAGAAATCTCATCTGGGCCAGTCGCTTTGTCAAGACTTAGTTTCCACAAGTGTCTCTTTACAATTTTGGCTCTGAAAGTAACTTTGTCAATCTCATGCTGAGTAGTTTGTTGGACTTCAGGAGCAATCTCTTCGACACCATCAAGATGGCGTTTCCTAGCAAATACCTGGCTGAGAAATTCTGCTTTCTCCTTTGCAGAAGGGGAGACATGATCCTGATCCTTTAAGGCAGGTATATACGCTTTGGTCTTTCTTCCGGAAAGGGTGTTCACTTTATTCCACCATTCCATCAGTCAGCTCCTTTTTCAGTTTCTTGTTATGTTGTCTCTTTGCCTGTTTTTCGGCCTTGTTGTACTCTGCTCTGGCTTCTTTGTGTGTCCTCTCTCTTTTCATCGTCTTGTATTAACGTCTCTTTCTGGTAGCTGTTTCCCTGCAGTGATCGTTGAACCAGGCTTCGTCTCCGGTCTTTCCCGTTACTTCCTTGCTTGGGATGTAGATGTCCATAGCATCAGATATTATGTTAGTAACATTTCTGCATGCCGTTTCTGGATCTGTTTGGAGGGCTTGGGTCCAGTCTATTGAGGAGAGGTAACCACGCATTCCCCAGCAGTCGGCTTTGTCGTAGCGCCATACTTTCACTCTGTAATGCTTGTCGACATCTAACTTCACCAGAACTGGGTTGCGGTCGGATGTACCAAGTCTTGCGAATGTTGTGGAGGTGGCATGTATATCATTCAGTACAAGATCTAGGATCTGGTCTTCCCTGGTTGGTTCATCAACAATTTGTTTAAGTCCCAAAGAGCTGGTCATCCCCAATGCACGTCTGTCTGCAGTGTCGGTAATGGGGCTGCCAAGCCAGTCGGTGTGATGTACATTGAAATCACCAAGGAGAATCACAGACTGGGCGTTAAACTCGGTTAGCTTGGGAAAGGTGGCAGAATCGAGATAATCGATGATGTCGCTGTTGGTGTTTTGGTACCGTGATTTTGTGTGATATTAAATAGATGAGGTGTACAAGCTATAAAGCTTAAAATAAGACATACATGGATATCTGGTCGATAAGTGTTTGTACGCACTGTGAGCTACATTCATGTATGCGATAATATTTTCATCGAAAAGACTCAAGAGTGCAATCAATTACTGACTACAGTAATATTCATCGACCAGATTTCCAGTCTTATTTAAAGCTTTATATTGACTTAAAGCGCAATATGTTTCTAGAATAAAAGTATATAATTGGAAAATGAATCACCATATTACAACATGTGTTTATGGGTCTGCATACGAAGACTTCCTTTTGTGACGAATGCATCGTTCGTTATTCTATTGTATACAAACTTACGCGTGAATAGAATTGTCGGACTCCCAGACATGTGGCGCCGCGTACGGAACCATGAGGCTATAATGGTTCCGTAAGTAGTGGTCATTAATTGCATTGTTTATGAATTACACAACCGTTTGCAAAGTGTTGGTCATCTATTTATATCACACAACGGTACCAAAACATATCATTATGTGTTGTTCTTTGCCCGGAGGTCCCCTTTACCAATGACGGTTCTACATGCAGGGTGGAGATTTTAGTTTATGAGAGTAGTTCACGAGTGGTGTGGTGGAAAGCCCTCAAAATGGACTTTCCGCATTTACCTGACCAACATTCCTGATTATGATGCCGTGTTACCTAATTCGACAAGGTGACAACATCAAATCAAATTTGAACTTAATCAATGCATTGGTGTGTGGTTTAAATGCGTCTAATAACATTGCCAACAATCCACACAACTTATTTACTCTGGGGGTTCTCTCATAACTCGTTGTACTGCCGAAACATTAAATATTTTCCGGGATCATACATTTCTCTTTCGTTTTAAATATATGTATGCTAAAGTGCTCGGATTTGAAAGTCTACAGTGGATATTTTCCATTGGCATTGTATAGAATGTAGAGGAGAATCTTTAAACACAAGGAGTTTCCAGAGGACTAGCCTCTTTCTATAACGTTATCTACGTAAAAACAACGTATGGCCCAAGGCTACTAATAGATCATGTCAAATTCGTGCGGGAAAGAATTCTACATTTTTCGACAATGTCAGTGCAATCAGTTAGCGAACATCACTTTGTACGTTCGCTCGATACTCAGTCATAAGACATACATCTACCATGGCATTTTCACACATCACTCGATGGACATATCAAATCACGAAATATCATTTATCAACCCTTCATCGGTAATTGCCCAATTCAACAAAGTTACTATTTGTTTTTCAAGATATAATTATCCCCAAACCCCAAACTAATTGGTGAATATATTAACAATAGTAAAACAACTTTGTAGGTGGCAACATCTGACAAATTTTGCTTTTTCAATTTCAATTTCAATTTTATATCACATCTCTAAAAACACAAAATATACAAATTACAGCAAATTACATACTGTACATACAAATACAAGTTATACATGTGGTGTGGACAGTACTACAAGGGATGTGGGGGATCTGCAAAGGATATTACTATCCTGTCGAGGTAGATCCCTTTGTTAACTGTAATGACTAGAACAATTGAACGAACAAATGATTTGAATTAATCTTTGTCGTAGCACCCCCCCCCCCCCCCCCCCCCTCCCCCCGCCCGCCCACCCTCTGCCATTACTGTGGATGCAAATCAAGGCATATTTTTTACTGTAGTGTTATATATTCATGTATCTATATCTAACCCACCTAACCAACTCAGCCTCTCGGTTGGCGGGAGACCACGCAATCGAGAGCCTGATCCAGCCACGCCCTGGTCCGTTAAAAGGCGAGGGTAGGCTAGTTCATGGCGACCACCACTTAAAATACATACAAAACACTAATTATTTAATTAACTCACACAATCAACACATCACACTCGCTACTCGCTACTCGCTACTCACTGAATTTACCTCACCCGACGCTTCCGTTGATAAACAAAATTACTAAATTAACACTAATTTATCTTAAATTATCAAAAGCTATGAACTTAATTTAATAAACATACTTGAAATCTGTTACTTGTATCGCATGGTTACAATTACTTGCCTACTTCTTGGTCTCTCTCTCTCTCTCTCGCTCTCTCTCTCTTTTCCCAGTTACAAAAAATTTCTTAATACTAATTGCTTACCTTAACTACGGTGCAGGGGTAACGGAAGGGAGGGGATGCATGCAAAAAAATGTATACGTGGCGGAATTGTCCGGCCCCGGGGCTTTATCTTCGCTGGTAAGAAGCTTCGTCAGGCGGAGTCGCGTCGATCCCGAGGCGCGTCGTCCAGTACGAAAGATGCTGCTCCCCGTGGTCTCTGCAACGCCCCGTCCCTGGTCAGAAGTCCGAACTCGCCGGCCGCACCAGGTTTCGGATCTGCTGCTGAAATATGGTTCCTCTTGAATAGTTCACGGCCATAATTCGCTCCGTCATTTAATATTCCAGTGAAATAGGAGGGGGTTCGGGGGGTTGGTGTGGCACACAATTATAACGATTTAATAATTCAGTCTTGCCTCTCCCGAGGCTCTGTCGCAAGAAATCTTCTCTAAATCAATAACTCCTGAAAGTTTCCATCTTGGATTAAATCCTTCCTCTACTCCTGACTCTTGTATCTAACTCTGCATCATTCTTAAATCGAAATTGTTCTTCCTTCTTGAACCAATAAAGTTTCTGCTTCTTAAATCAAATCAGGATCTCTAGCTAAAAATCAACTCCATTTCTCTCTTTTGGAACCAACTAAGATTCTCTGGCAAAATCTGTCTCTCATCTTAAATCCAAAAGTTTTTTTCTGCTTTCCCCAAAACTTGTTCTTCCCTTTTATCCCAACTTACTTAAATATTATTTCCCTGGCCTACTCCCGGTTACTGGGTGCCACACCTACTTCCTAACCAATCCTAACCCATTAATTAAATCCTATGAATAATCATCACCTAACTCTACCCAATCGAATCATCCCATCCTTTAAAAACAACTTACTAATTTACATAGCTACCCTTTACCTGGGATGTCACTATCCTCGCCCCAGGATTTCTCCGGCCCTATCTTATTTACTTTCCAACCCAAAACATTACCTAGTTAACAGCAAATCTTCCCTCCTTCCTGGCTATCTTTCCAAAACATGTCCCCAATTCCAATACCAATATAAACTAAGAATTATATCACTAGCTTCCCCTAATATTTCCGTTTACTACACTTCCCCTCTAACTACTACCTTATATATTTAAAATCTAAATACTACATCACCTAACATCTATGGTATCCTTTTAAATTCTTTATTCCGAAAAAGTTCACCAGCGGTTAGCATTTTATCAGGTCACAAGGTCTCCCTTTATATATTTATTTATCCTCCAAACTACCCTGGACTGAGCTTCACCTATCTCATCATGACTCACTATTAATATATCCTTTCATTTATTTTCCTAAATTAACCTACTAAATCTCGAGAATATCAGCCCACTACACCATTCCCCTGGCCCTTAAAAGGATGTCCTCATCATTTCGTATTTCCCCAAAATATCCTATTTAAACAATACACCCATCCCTATCTTTCATATCCCAAACAATTTCCAAAAATGCTCATCAGGAGAGGCGACTTTGAACCCATCAATATTTACAATTTCATACACAATTTATTTACAAAAAAAATGACACTGGCAGTGGTCGGCCGGTTTTGTTGGGTTTTAATTCCCCCAACGAAAAAGGAACTCAGCACAACCTAATATTTACAAATATATCAACTTATACTAGACACTCGACAGTTTGTGTCTTAAACATGACACTCCGTCTAGCAATAACATAACAATCATTTGAATCAAGTCAAAACAAGATAAATTGGGACATTCTCTTGTCAATTGACCTTTTTCAAAATAATACAATATAAACTCGTTGATTTCCAATCAACACAAGAACTTCAGATGTGCACGGGGATTCATCATCTTGTGAATCAAATATGCCATCCTCATTCTAACTTCCATAATACATCACACAAATAAAATGGTTGCGTAGGGCGAATCATGAATATTCTCCTACTAAGATCCTTAACAATAACATAACCTATGTGTGTTCAATACGATAGGGTAGACTGAGACGTTCCCCTCAGGGCGCATCGAACACCACATTATACTAATATCAACGTCAGATACACATTAAGTCTTCTGTCCTAGAAGTTAACTGTATTTCATACTCATCACAACATTATCTCAACCGTCCACGATCGGGTAGGATACACTTTGGAAATTGTTCCTATGCCAATCTAAAATAAACATCTAACACCAACCTGGCAAATACAGTATCTCTTCAATCGGGTATGTATTACCATCTGTGTTCCAAACATAACCCTTGTAAGACTTAGGATAGGATAGACTTGTAAGCTTCCCTATTTAATTCGTCCTACTAATATAACTCGCCGATTTGGTCAACATCCCTGCTTTAAATATGGGACACCAAATGGCCACAAAACAATATACACCACGGAATACTGACAAGTCCCATAATATCTATCGAAACAAAACACAATATGATGTGGTAAGGTACATTTGGACATTTCCCTACACCAGTCAATAATACTATTCAATTGCGTAGCAATTTTATTTACCTCTTTCTCTTTGGGGTCTACTTCCCCTTTCCTAGAGAAGCATCATCATTACAAAATAATAATATGAAATCAACTAATAACCTTCCAATATAACTCCTAGCACGTCTATTTACACAAACATAATAAAACATCAAACTAATTGCTGCAATCACAATCTCCTTTGCGGAAAAAAAGGTTGACACAAATTTAACAAGCAACAATACAATAATAACAAATACAGCTATCTGTAACTTGTCATGGCATATCCTACAGGTGAGACACACTGAGATTGGGAATATACCAGTCGCTCGGGTGGGCGGGAGCACCTTTTTGATCTCCTCATGGGGGGATCTTCCTCATCTGAGGCGGCTTCAAGCTCCTCCCGAGGGACGGGCGCATTCTCTGGGGCTTCGACTTGTTTCTCACTATCACTCTGACCTACATTTACCTCTACTACATCAACATCACTAGCTTGTTTATAAATAGACCAATTTGGACCATCTACATGGGGCATATCAAGAGTTTCTCTATCTCTAGGGACAAATTCCCACTCTACATTTTCATTTACTTCATCCTCATCGGAATGTATTTCTTCTTCAGGGGCGGATTTTGAAGGAATAACTGGTATGTGTCTAGGGCGACACGCTTTGTCTAGCTTCGAAAGAAAATTACAAGACATCAACATATTTCTGTGTAGGGTAAGAATCCGCTACCACTAATCTCTGACTGTACCCTATATACAGGAATTTCAGAATTAGGCTGTTCGAGGACTGTATACACATCCCTTCCCCACTTATCAGCCAACTTATGTTTACCTTTTAAGCCTACATTCCGTATTAAAACCCTATCTCCTTTCTCTAGCTTATTTTCTCTGACATAATATGTCTTATTCTTATCTTGTGACCTTGAACTAGCTTGTTCGGCTGTATCGTATGCGAAGTGTAACCTATCCCTCAAATTAATAACATATTCATCTGTATGAGCATCATCAAATTGCTCATTCGGGTCTACTCCTAAAAAAACATCTACTGGCAACCTGGGGTGTCTGCCGTACATTAAATAAAAAGGCGATTAACCAGTGGACCCATGCTTTGTGCAATTATAGGCGTGAATAAGAGACGGCACGTAACTTTTCCAATCCTTCTTTTGATCCTCTTCCAAGGTGCCTAACATGCCTAGTAGGGTTCGGTTCATTCTCTCGCATGCTCCATTCCCTTGCGGGTGGTAAGGCGTGGTCCGCGTCTTCTTCACCCCGGTTAACTTCATTAATTCACTGATGGTTTGCGACTCAAAATTCCTACCTTGATCCGAATGTAACCGTTCGGGAAACCCGAATGGTACCAAAAACTGTTCGTATAACACTTTCGCTGTAATTCTCGCAGTCTGATTCCTCGTGGGAATGGCTACCGAGTACTTAGTAAAATAATCTGTAATTACCAGAATGTTCCCGTACCCCCCCCCCCCCCCCCCGGCACTCCTCCAAAGTTAAATAGTCCATACACACTAACTCCATAGGCCTAGTGGTTTTTATATTTACCAAGGGGGCAGTGACTTGGGGTGCTGGGGCCCCTTTCCGTCGCATGCATCTCCCACAAGTGCCTACGAAATGCTTCACATCTTTGACCATGTGGGTCCAAAAAAATCGCCTACGAACCGTATCTACGGTTTTATCTATGCCAGAATGCCCGTTTTTCGAATATAATAATTCCAACACGACATGGTAATACTTAGAAGGCAAAACTAATTGGTAAGTTTGTTCATCATCTACCACCCTTCTGCGGTATAAAATCCCATCTCGCAGCGCTAATTTGTCCCATTTTCCGGAGTAAATGTTGTACCTGGGGGTTCTCTTTCCTCGATTGACTTTTACTCAATACATTACTCCCTTCCTTCAATTCTATCACTCTGTTCAAAATACGATCACTACGCTGTTCTTTATACCAATCTGGGGGCGATTTAACAAATCGGGGGGTTGTTCCAAGCTATCTGAGGGGGGTTCAACATGCAACTTCCCGTCATGCCCTACCACTTCGATATCAGTCTGGCGTGTCACACTAATACCCTGGGCTACAGCATTCATTACAGAACTAGTTACTGTCTGAGTACGCCCCTGATTGTTACTGAAACTAGAGTCATCCTTACCATCGTCAGGGAGGGGGTTCCGAGAGAGTATATCGGCATCAATATTGGACTTCCCCGTCCTATACGTTAGGGTCAAATTATAATTCGCTAACGCGGCAAGCCATCGGTGCCCCGTGGCATCCAACTTGGCTGAGGTGAGAACATAAGTCAAGGGGTTGTTATCCGTAAACACATGAGTTTCTTGGCCATACAAACAATCATGAAATGTATCCGTCACTGCCCATTTAAGAGCTAGAAATTCCAGCATGTTTGCTGGGTAATTTCGTTCCCCTTTTGTTACAGTACGGCTACCATAAGCTATCACTCTTTCCTTTCCCTGGTCGTCTCGTTGGTAAAGGGCAGCACCTAACCCTGTCTGACTCGCGTCAGTGTGTAATATAAAAGGTCGTTCATAATCGGGGTATTGGAGTATTGGGGAGGATGTTAATTTAGCTTTAAGATCACTGAATGCCTGGTCCTGTCGTCTTCCCCAAATCCATGGTGGGGGTGGGGCCGGTTTCCCCTTTCCTTTTCCCTTCCTCGTACTGCGTAGAAGTTCATTTAAAGGTTGAGCTAATTTAGAGAAATTTGGCACAAATTTTCGATAATATTCAGCAAGACCCAAAAACGCTCAAAGCTCGCGCTCGTTTGTAGGGGTGGCCCATTTATCAATAGCCTCGGTCTTCTTGGGGTCGGTCGCTATTCCTTCTTCCGAAATAATATGCCCCAAATACTGGACCTTAGACTGTAAAAATTGCATTTGGACGGTTTTAATTTAAACCCATTGCACTGGCTCAATCATTAACCCTACTGGTAATGTACGGGATTTTGGCTAATCACATCATAGCTTATGGGGTATCGCGGGAATACGGTATGAGCATGTACTACTATTGCCTGCTGTGCGGGGACTTTTATCGCCCGTTTCTTGGCATTATGTGCCCTTCCTAACTTTCCTTGGGGGTTCGAAATCTTAGGGCCCCCCAGGGTAGCGTATACTAATTGCCAGGCAACGCTGATCCCTGTTAATTTTTCCTCTATGAACGTATGTCCACACACTTCTTTCCCCTCCCGTATGCATTCTCTAATTACATTAACACCTACACACATGGGTATCCTTTTATTATAAGAGGTATCAGGAACTACTAAAACAATACCACTGACAATGATGCCCTCCACTTTAGGTACAGCTTCATAATATAATGTAATATCTACTTCTACATACCCCAAATACGGAATTTGACTGCCATTCGCAGCCTCTATTCTAATTAAATCTCCTATATCATTTAACGGCAATTGTGATAAATGACGCCTATAATAACTGATAGGAATAGTAGTAACTTGGGAGCCGGTATCTAACAAACACTTACAAACATGTTTTCCTACTCTTACAAATCCTTCGTTAGGTTCTACCACTAACCTATTGTATGCCGGAGGAACAGTGTCCGGACCTACTGGCTGCCCCATCGCAGAGGTCCGTGCCGGTTTAACGGCATCCGAGATCGGGGGCTAGGCTGATTACGGGGCGGGGGCCCGAACGCAAATTGTGCGGGACTCGCACGCGGAGGAAACGCTTGCGGAGGGGGTGGCCTAGGCGGTCTTGGGCCTGGAGGTCCTGGGGGTATCGAACATTCACTGGCAAAATGGCCATACACGCCACACCTATAACAGGGTCCCCTTGGCCTTGGGTCCTGTCTGTTTTCGCCCATTTCAAGCTTAGCTAATTGCTCGCGCAGCTCTTTTACCTCCTCGGCGAGAGTCGCAAAATTTCCTGGGGGTTGTGCAGGTGGCGGGCAACTAGGGTTTGGCTGGGCGCTAGTGGGGTGATGTTGGGCCCTACGGATGGGCATGGGGCCTCGGAACTCCTTGAATTCCGCCTCCTCTTGCTCCATCGCCCGCGCGACCCGGACCAGCTCATCGAATTCCTTTAATGTTTCGTACCTGTGTCGCATTGCCTGCTTGACGCGTTCATCTATCAAGCCTCGCCAAAATACTACACGTACGGTCTCATCCTTAGCTTGCTCTGCTATCCCTCTCCGTTTCTCGGCCCGGTCTATCAACAGGTGCAACCGACCGCTTGCCTCGTACAGTAAAGTTGCTGTAGTAGGACCGCCCCACTCTCTAGTGTTCCGTAAAAACCTTCCAACTTTATTATTATCGCGGCGAGGGGGCCTCTGCCCCCATGTTCAACACGATCTGGGCCGCCTCTCCCCTTAGGGATCGGCGGACCAGACGTGTTAAAGCCTCGGGGGGGGGGGGGGGGGCACAGGACCCGTCTTGCTTCGCGCACTCAACTTCCCCTTTCCAGGTTTCAAAATTTATTTTCCCCCCTTTCGGTTTTGCCTCCCCCGAAAAATTTGGAATACGTACTTGGTTCTGTTGTACGATTACTGATGGAGACTTGGTCCCCGCGGCAGGTAAGCCTTCACATTTTAAAACTAAGGATGAAGTAGGGGCTTCCCCCACTTCAATAACCTTATTTTGTATCCTATCCCCATTTAACTCTAGGGCATCGTGAGCCTCTTGTTGATTCTGTAACACACACTGGGCTGTGCCTGTCCGTTGTCCGGTGGCTGAATCTGCCCCGAAAATAATTTGGACTACCTCTCCAACCTCCTCGAAAAATTTCTCTAGGTCCGCCCTTGTGACCTGAGGGGGTATATTCTTAACCACAACTACGCAATCCCCGCGCACCATCGGTTCCATCATAACTATCAATTTCGCAACCTAACACGCGATACAATATTAAACCAAAATTTAAATCCTAACAAAATTTACAATTCAGTTTCCTGGACAATATACTAATACTACAACACAAACATATATCAAAAGGCCAGTAAAAACACAAATGCCTATCCACATTAACCACACTGGATATGCACAACTTTTTTTGAAAGCTTCACAATCCATTCCAATAAAACTTGGCCAACAGTGGCCTAACTAATTTCGAAACGAGCACATACCACGCAAGCGTGGTTTGAAAACGAAGAGGTATATTCGCTGTTTCCAATGTTATGTCCTGGACATAAACAACAAAGCGGGTCCGGGCATGTAACAAACTGAAACAAATGTGCAGGTGGGTGCCTCGGGAAATGTTCCTGAAACGAGGCGATCATACACCTTAAGCTACTCTGTACGTACCATGGAGTTGCAGGTCGTGCCAAACAAATCATACATAACGGCAGTCTCAGTATTGCGAGGTAAAATACAATGACATGGAACTGGTCTGCCCGAGCTAGGTAATGTAATGCCTCTATGAAATCCACTACATTTATGTTAGGTAAGATCTTAAACCTAGTGATTATGTGTCGCACAATACTCTGTGGAAACAATAAATATCCACAAGCATATATCAAATCTGCAAACTCTATACGTAACTGATCACTGCTTAAGGGTAATCCTAAAGTATATCTATAAAATACCCGGAACACTTCTTCTGGTTTCTTTATTTCTTCCGGAAGGTGTACCAACCGTCCCCGAACAGTCCTTTCTAAATTGTTTTGATCTCGCGCCTCCTTAAAATATCCAGAATTGATAGCAAGCCTTCCAATATCCACCCCAGACACATATATTCCTTCTTCCCTAACAACAGTAAATGGGACCGTATCCATACACTTATATTTAATAACCTATACACAATTTTCTCCAAATGTATCTCACTTAATTTCTATACCTTTACACAATTATTATTCACTAGTTAAACCTAACATTAAACTAAGCAAGCCTTGAAACAAATTTACTTATTCAAACTACCCATTCCCCTAAGCTTAACAAAATACAAAAACAAAATCTATACAAAACTATCTATCATTTAATTAAAAACATATTAACCAACATAAACATAATTACTAATTAATCGTGCTGATAAAAACGCGAATGTACGGAGTTCCGTCTAACCCACCTAAACAACTCAGCCTCTCGGTTGGCGGGAGACCACGCAATCGAGAGCCTGAGCCAGCCACGCCCTGGTCCGTTAAAAGGCGATGGTAGGCTAGTTCATGGCGACCACCACTTAAAAAACATACAAAACACTTATTATTTAATTAACTCACACTCGCTACTCGCTACTCACTGAATTTACCTCACCCGACGCTTCCGTTGATAAAAAATACTAAATTAACACTAATTTATCTTAAATTATCAAAAGCTATAAACTTAATTTAATAAACATACTTGAAATCTGTTACTTGTATCGCATGGTTACAATTACTTGCCTACTTATTGGTCTCTCTCTCTCTCTCTCGCTCTCTCTCTTTTCCCAGTAACAAACAATTTCTTAATACTAATTGCTTACCTTAACTACGGTGCAGGGGTAACGGAAGGGAGGGGATGCATGCAAAAAAATGTATACGTGGCGGCATTGTCCGGCCCCGGGGCTTTATCTTCGCTGGTAAGAAGCTTCGTCAGGCGGAGTCGCGTCGATCCCGAGGCGCGTCGTCCACTACGAAAGATGCTGCTCCCCATGGTCTCTGCAACGCCCCGTCCCTGGTCAGAAGTCCGAACTCGCCGGCCGCTCCAGGTTTCGGATCTGCTGCTGAAATATGGTTCCTCTTGAATAGTTCACGGCCATAATTCGCTCCGTCATTTAATATTCCAGTGAAATAGGAGGGGGTTCGGGGGGTTGGTGCGGCACACAATTATAACGATTTAATAATTCACTCTTGCCTCTCCCGAAGCTCTGTCGCAAGAAATCTTCTCTAAATCAATAACTCCCGAAAGTTCCCATCTTGGATTAAATCCTTCCTCTACTCCTGACTCTTGTATCTAACTCTGCAGCATTCTTAAATCGAAATTGTTCTTCCTTCTTGAACCAATAAAGTTTCTGCTTCTTAAATCAAATCAGGTTCTCTAGCTAAAAATAAACTCCATTTCTCTCTTTTGGAACCAACTAAGATTCTCTGGCAAAATCTGTCTCTCATCTTAAATCCAAAAGTTTTTTTTCTGCTTTCCCCAAAACTTGTTCTTCCCTTTTATCCCAACTTACTAAAATATTATTTCCCTGGCCTACTCTCGGTTACTGGGTGCCACACCTACTTCCTCACCAACCCTAACCCATTAATTAAATCCTATGAATAATCATCACCTAACTCTACCCAATCGAATCATCCCATCCTTTAAAAATAACTTACTAATTTACATAGCTACCCCTTACCTGGGATGTCACTATCCTCGCCCCGGGATTTCTCCGGCCCTATCTTATTTACTTTCCAACCCAAAACATTACCTAGTTAACAGCAAAACTTCCCTCCTTCCTGGCTATCTTTCCAAAAAATGTCCCCAATTCCAATACCAATATAAACTAAGAATTATATCACTAGCTTCCCCTAATATTTCCCTTTACTACACTTCCCCTCTAACTACTACCTTATATATTTAAAATCTAAATACTATATCACCTAACATCTATGGTATCCTTTTAAATTCTTTATTCCGAAAAAGTTCACCAGCGGTGAGCATTTTATCAGGTCACAAGGTCTCCCTTTATCTATTTATTTATCCTCCAAACTACCCTGGACCGAGCTTCACCTATCTCATCATGACTCACTATTAATATATCCTTTCATTTATTTTCCTAAATGAACCTACTAAATCTCGAGAATATCAGCCCACTACACCTATAAACAAATCAAAGTACACAACATATAAATATATCGATTATACAAGATATATACATGCACCTAATCGTAACACATAATTAAGTACTTTTTCAGTGAGGATTTAAATACATTTAATGAGGAGCATTGCGCAATACTATTCGGCAGGTAATTCCATACATCTGGACCTCTAAGATTAAAGGGGACCACCAGGCAAAGAACAAAACATAATTATACGTTTTGGTTCCGTTTTGTGATACTAAATAGATACCCAGCATTTTACAAAGGGCTGTGTAATTCATAGACAAAGCAATTAATTAGCACCACTTACGGAACCACTATTATTTCGTGGTTCCGTACGCGCCAAACATTTGTGAGTGCGCCAATTATATTCATGCGTACGTTTGGAGACAATAGAACTCCGGACGATTCGTTCGCTCTGGCAAAGGTAGTCTTCGTACATGCAGACCCATGAACGCATGCTTTAGAATGGTGATTCGTTTTCCAATTATATATATTTTGTCTGAAAACATATTTTTCTGAGCTTGTTGATGGATGGACTTCTTAAAGGGGTAGTTTAGTTTTGGTAGAGAGGGCGCTGCACATCACAATTTTTTGTGAGGTAATGAAAAACTGAGTGATGAATTTGAGAGAACATGCATTTTTTATGGCAGAATAAACTTTATTTGGTCAAAATAGACCCAGAAAACGGCTGAAATATCAATATATATATCTGATCTTATAATTATTTGGGGCCCAAATAATTAGATGATTTTTTTCAAAAAATAAAAAAAATGCTTGCACTTTTTCAAAAATGTTCAAAAGCTTTTTTTAAATAGTTGTTGATGATCTCTCTATTTAATCATTATTTCAATAAAACATCACATACATAATTTTGTATGAAAAATGGTTGAAACCAATGCCTTTTAAGAAAGCGCCCTCTTGAGTTTTAATGGCTCTTTTTGAATGATAACGGGCTTTTTACTTAGTCGTTTGTAATTTTGTATACATTTCGAGCATGGTGGAGTTATAACCATTAGTTTATAGTGTTACTGTCCAGGTTTGGTTACTAAAGTTCAGCCTTACCAAAACTAAACTACCCCTTTAAGATGTTACCTTACATTTATAAGAATATTATTTTTGGGTGGTGGTACCCTTTAATGGATTTCTGTGCAAGCAATGTCTTTGGGTTAGACAAATGTTATTTACGTGAACTACGAGTTTGATAATTGTGTATTTGATCATTGCGAATAAATAGAGTATTTAAGTGCATAGGGATGAGATTTATTTTCAATTGATACATAAATATGGCTGTTTGAGATATATTAATGTCTGTAATTTTTAAAACATTTAAACTTTTAAAAATAGGATTTGTATGAGCAAGATAAGCAGAATCTGAGCATATTCTAATTGCCCTTTTTTGTAATATAAAAATGCAATCAATATTTCGTTTACAAGTTGTACCCCACATTATGTTACAATATGATAGTTTGACAATATCAACGAATTATAGAGAAGTAATATTTTTTTCTACACAAATCATATCGTAACTTGTTCAAAATCCCGATGGATCTCGAAATAGATAGTATTATATTTTTACAATGATTATCCCAATTTAAAAATTCATCAACATAGACTAAAAAAAAATTAACAAACATGTGTTTTTTCTTTGTTACATAACAACAAAAATAACATAGTTAGTTTTATTCAAATTTAATGATAGCTTATTATCATTTAGCCAACTTGCAATTTTAGGTAATTCAATATTGATAATACTAATCAAAACATCAAAAATAATTGCTCGAGAAAGTAAATTGGTATCGTCCGCAAACAAAATATAAGATGCAACATTAGATGCATAAATCAAATCATTAATATAGACTAAGAAGAATATGGGCCCAAGGATTGATCCTTGTGGTACACCACATGTTAAGTTTAGTACATGGAATTTAACTGAATCAAACTGAACATATCTTTTCTATTGTTAGGATAATCCTAAATCCATGCCAAAGGAGTGCCCTGTATACCATACCGCTCGAGTTTGTATAAGAGTATTTTGTGGTCTAAGGTGTCGAATGCTTTCGACAAATCCATAACGATTCCAATACTAGTAACATATTGTTTATTAGCGAGTGACTGGGTTATTCTATTATACAAGTCTAAGACTGCTAAGTCCGTGGAGTAGTGTTTGCGAATACCATATTGGTTGCGGCAAAGGACATCATATTTCTCAAAAAAATCATACATTTGATTGAAGATGATTATTTCTAGTAATTTAGATATGCATGGGAGAATAGATACGGGGCGATAATTCTGACATTGATTTGGATTATCCTTTTTAAAATAGATATAACTTTGGCCAATTTAAATGCATTTGGGTAATTTCCAGAGCAAAATTTAAAAAACATAAGGAAAGTATTAAAGATATGTATACAAAAGGAAGAAAATAAAGAACCTTTTCTTTGGAGACCGCATTTGTTTACATTATAATCGGCCTACTCATTATGTGAACGCTTAAATTGTAAAACTTTATGTGGATGTATTGTGGCGTGATCGGAAAAGAGATAGACTTACGATCATGGGAGCCGAGTTCGAAACCTATCGATACCCCGGTATATTTGGCCTTCCACAATCCATTGCATCCACATTGCTGCGCTCTACCCAGGAGCTAGTATACCTGGGTCTCTGGTCAATGCGATCAAACGTAAGTTGCGTTTGATTTTGCGTTCGATCAAGCGCAAAATCAAACACAACATTGAGTTTTATGATACGCCCACCTGGATGGGTATTAATTAGCCTGTAGAGCCCTGAGTTGCTCAGGCTAATATGCTCCCCGGGGTGTTGAGATGGTGCACATGATAAGTTCGCGTACCTGTACCTGATGACCAAGGGTAGTAATAATGCTGCAGCTCTTAGAAACCCTGTATAGATGCATTATATTATTAGGAGTAGTAGCATTATTTTGTTGATGTATAACAATATCAATGATTTGTATGAACGTTTTTTTCACTTAAAACAAATATTTCACTTTAGAACTTTTTAAGTAGCGGCATATCAAAACATTATTTCTAGGTCACCACTGCTGCATCACACACTGAGACAAACACACACACACGTGCAAATTGTACCCACTAATATCGAATGATTTTCTAAATTAGTTAATAATGAAGATGGTAACCTTATTTATTTGACCGTAATTTGTTTCACCAATTATTATTCAGTGTTCGAGATCCTCGTTTCATATTAGCTTCAACCTTCTTCCTGTTATTTTGTTCGTAGAATTATTACATGTGAACTTGAATAGGAGTTTACATTAGGCTAAAACACATGATACTCTGCTATACATTTGAATACATACGTGATAGCTCTTTCGTTTATCTTTTAGATAACTTCGATTGAGATAAAAACGCCGCGATTGACATCTACCATGCCCCAAAGACTTGGTGATGGTTTGCAATCCCTTCCGAATCTCCAAAAGGTGACCATCACTGAACCAACGACAGTCGAATTGCTACCTCACTTCCCAAACATCCGATCCTTGAAGCTACTGCGTCTTCCAGAGAACTGCAGCATCGAATCTGTATGTAGTGCCCTGCGCTCAGCACAACTCTTGGAAGACTTCGAGATATCAATATCTCAAAGTGCACTATCCGGTGAAGACGAACCAATATCTAACGTCAGAATGAATCAGGCCTCATTGGAAATGTCCTTGTCTGATGCAGTACATGTCCTGGAAAATCTGTTGTTGCCTCATAAAGAGATGGTAAATGAAACAAGTGATTTGTAAATATTCTTGGTATGCCGGGTCTCCTTTTCTTCATGGACCGTGCACTTCTTGTGACATATAGTGTCCTTCGTTAATGGTTCTTCTTCGGGTGCCCCAACCTCTCAACCATATTGTTTAAACATTCATCAGGATCTTATCTAAGTATTGTCTGTACTGCACACAATACAAGTGACCGTGTATAATATATCAACGATAATTATGATGAAGGGCAAAGAAAATATCGCATGACCTAATTAATTACTAATATTAGTAGATGTGTAATTAACTGCAGTACTATTGCTACAGCTACATACCTACATGTATTATTTGGGGAGCGGTTAGTTATTCCGAAGGTTTATTATTCCGAACATACAAATCTCGTATACCCGAGGGTTCGTTAATCGGAAAATTAAGTACGGTTCCTTAATCCGAACATTTGTCGCATTATTTCGAGGGTTCGTTATTCCGAAAATGAAATCAGTTTCTATATTCCGAAGGTTCTTTAATCCGAAAATGCACTAGGGTTCGTTAATCCGAAAATGAAATTAGGTTCGTTAGTCCGAAAATGCAATAGAGTTCGTTATTACGAAAATTATACCTTTCGGATTAACGAATTTCATTTCATTTTCGGATAAACGAACCCGATTTCATTTCCGGAGAAACGAACCTTCGAAATAACAAACCTACAGAATAACGAACCTTCGGAATAACTGAACTTTCGGGATAATAAACCTTCGGAATAATGAGCTGTAATCAATATCAGTTGTATTCCGCCTGTTCTTGTCTCCTTACAGGTAGCGTACATGCATATCAAGACGCCGGGCCTGAAGGACAGCCTGCTGGACAGACTTGACGATGTCCTCCAGTCTTTCTCTAGACTTCAGCAGGTGACCATGACAGATCCAACCAGCATCAGATGCTTGACTTTCACTGGACTTCCTCAAGAAGGCGTAGACTGGGCGTGGTTGCGTTCCACGCAAAACCGGCAAAACATTGATGTATGTATCAGACGGAGGGAATCATCTGAAGCGGAAGAGAGAATACACGTCCAAGGGAACAAAGCTACCTTCTCACACACTCTGACCCCAGTGACCATCGATGTCCTAGAACACCTACCACCGCATATGCAGAATAGGGTACAATGTGTACAATGATACTTTACTATGAATATTATGATTATAGATTCAAGGTGACTAGGGACAATGTAAACGACTAAATTGTCGCCGTCGTCAAATTGTACAGCTAATCATGGCCGCAGTCAAATAAGAGTGGGAAAGAAAAAATAAATATATGAGCTAAGACTTATTAATTCTAACGTTTAAAAACTAATTCATACATCCATGTTAAGTTTTCACTGCGCGCTTCGCGCGCGAATAGATTATCTCAGTTTGTTGTGTAACTTGCGTATGGTCTGGGGTGAGTACCATAAACATGTTGACACTCGCTCACTTCTTTGATTGAATGACAACACATCTAAAAGTTAACATTTGCATGGAATGATTTATGCAATAATCGAAGGCCCCAATACTTGTTTTTCATAATATTTTGATGACACAGGTCATTGGGATGAAATTGTATGAATTTAAGCGCCACGAAAATTGGCTTTTCCTATGCCTGTGTCCACTCAGTTTGGCTCGCCATTGACTTTGAACATGTGTGACGTCACTCGCGTTTTCTGTCGATTACGTGCAAAGTCAATTACTGAGCGGTATCCAGGATACATAGCAACCACGCAAGCCTCCCTTATGTTCATTCGTTATCCCGTTTCCGTCCGTATTTGTTATAAACGATACTATTGTCGTGCTAAGATCCTGAGCTACCCCGCCGTGATTCTATTCCGCCTCTAAATCAATAATATATTTCCGACACAAATCTGAAGATGGTCGAAAAAAGTAACGCAATTTCTCAAAACAAGATATCCGCGAGCTTCATTCATCTTGATGCAAAGAATTGTCCTTTTTTCTCTTTTAAACAACGAACGTTGAGGGCGTAAACACGAGACCGTGTTGCCTTCAGGCCAGGATTTTGTTATACACGCAGTCTATGAGAAATCGCGAATTTTTGTTGTGACCTTTTTGAAGGGCGCCCCGGTTGACAGTAACGTTTTTTCCGTAGATTGTAGATTTGAAAAATAAACCAGAAGTCCGATTTTGCACAGATTGACACTAAATATATAATTTTGTTTGACAGTTCATCAATATGGGACATTTTTACAAAATCGCTCATTCCAATCATAGTCTTATTAAAAGAAACCACATCGGCATTTTCATGATATAACAATTTTTGTCTGCAAAACTGTGTGTACAAAAACCGTCTGTGAGTGAGGATGACATATTGAGATATTAAGCAGACGACAATAACGAGCATTCTCAAAATGCCGGAATTGTATTTGTATGCTATTTATTCCTGTCTTAGACTTAGGATAATTAACTGACGTTAGCGTAGAACATCATTTGAACTAGAACTAGACTCTGTGGCGATCTGTCGATTAAGCACATTAATGTGCTTTATTTAAAACAAATTTGCGACTTCCTCTTGTACGGTTCCATGATAGTACCGGCAAGTGACTACGCGATACGGTGTCTGAGAATGAGCCACGCCGGTCGGGTCGGCGGCAGGGGAGGCTAGGAGTCCGCCGCTCATTCACGGATTCTGATTCGGCTCTGACTCGACGCTAGCTCATCTTAATGCAGTCAGTCTCGGTCTTGATACGAAAGTGGTGGTTTTATTTCTACTTTATATAATGTATGGCCTACTTTGTATCATTATTGAAGAAGATCCAGTTGTAAATTGCAACCCAAATCATGTCACTTGGTCTTGTTCTTGGAGATTTCACCTCAATCTTTGACTTTGTCTTTAAAGGGATAGTTGAGTTCTGGTAAGGAGAGTACAGTTTTGGTTAAACCGAATTTTAGTAACCAAAACCTGCATCATTACATTACAAACTAATAGTTATAACTAGAAAGGAACACAACATTACAAATGACGTAGTAAAGATCATGTTATCATTCAAAAAGAGCCGTTAAAACGTAAGAGGGCGCTCTCTAAACACTCATCGGTTTCAACCATTTTGAATAAAATATTGTGCATGTGATGCTTTGTTGAAATAGTGATTAGATAGAGAAATAACCAACAACTATTTAATTACCTATTTTGTAACTTTTTGAAAAGAGGAAGCATTTAAAAAAAAATGTTTAACGGCTGGTTCAACATTCTCTAATAAACCTGGGGCCCCAGGTTTATTACAAATTGGTATATTTATGGATATTTCAGCCGTCTCTGAACCGATTTTGATCAAACAAAGATGATTTTATTATTTAAATATTAAGCTCTTTCAAATTTTACACTCAGTTTTTCATTACCTCACAAAAAAGTAGTCTAGCGCCCTCTCTACCAAAACTCAACTATCCCTTTAAGTCTTGTATTGACTAGTTAACATTTTTACTCGCTTGAATTTGATACCTGTTTTTGTTAACGTTAAATGTCTATGCTTAGACATAGCCTAGACAGGCTAGGTTATGCCCTATTTAGATAGGTATTAGCCTTATTTGGGGTAAAAGTACGTTTGACCAGGTTTAATTACATTTAAATTAGATCTGGTTTGCCAAAAAAAAAGTCAAGTCAATTCAAATCATGTGCAAATTGCATTTTTGTTTTGGTGGTGGTGGGGGGGGGGGGGGGGGGGAATTATCATTAGTCGAGGTCATTTCAGATGTTTCAATAATTCAGGGGTTGCCATCTGACCATCATGCTGTCCAGTACATGGTTAACATTAGTCACCGACCTGCTCACAAGAATAAGATTTCTTTTAGAAAAATACACTCCATTGATATTCATAGATTTAAGGATGACATTTTAAAATCACCTTTGTATTCGAATAGAAGTCAAGACGTTGAAGATTTGACAATTCAGTACAATACTGTCCTCGCCAATCTACTTGATATTTATGCTCCGATTATTAATAAAGATATGACTACACGGACCAACCCAACATGGTATAATGAAGAGGAGCTTCATGAAATGAAACGCAAGAGACGACGTCTCGAACGCAAATTCATGAAATCTGGCCTTACAGTTGATAAACAGATATATAATGATCATTGTAAGGTATACAAAGATAAGCTAGAAATAGCTAAACGTCAATACTGTATTAATAAGCTCAAGAATAGTGATGCAAAGACCCTCTTTAGCATCGTTAAATCATTGAGCACCCCCAATACCGATAAAGTATTGCCTCCATTTGACTGCCCTAAAACTCTCGCTGGAGAATTCGCAGAATTTTTGGAGGCTAAAATCATTGGCATTCGTGCTGATCTGGATGCTACTGACCCTCTACCTTTGTCTGTTGATCCTCCTAGAAGAGAGTTGGAATCAACTTTTGAATTTTGTATGGTTACTGAAGAAAACGTAAGGAAAATTATAATGGAATCTCCATTGAAAACGTGTTTGCTTGACCCAATCCCCACTCAACTTTTAAAAAAGTGCATTGATCCACTCGTCCCAGTTATAACAGAAATTGTAAATAGTTCATTGTCTTCTGGGATAATGCCTGCAGTTTTGAAGATGTCACATGTTTCGCCGATTATCAAAAAATCAAATCTCGATAGAGATGTTCTACAGAATTATCGGCCAGTATCACAATTACCTTTCCTTACTAAGGTTATTGAAAGGTGTGCCTGTAAACAGCTTCAAAATTACTTTGAAGCTAACGATTTGTATGCAGAAACACAATCAGCATACAGACATAATTATAGTACTGAAACAGCACTTCCCATGGTCCAGAATGACCTCCTTAGTGCTACTGACAAACATCGCGAAGCAATCTTAGTGCTTCTTAGCGCAGCCTTTGACACAATAGACCACATAATGTTATTAGAGAGACTTCGGTGACGCTATGGCTTAGGCGAGGCAGCCCTCACCTGGTTCTCATCATATCTCAAGGATCGTAAGCAGACAGTTGTCATTAATGGCTCTAAGTCTCAACCTCACTTTCTTAATTGTGGTGTTCCACAGGGGTCTGTCATTGGCGCGCCTGCTTTTTCATTTTATACTAGCCCACTCAGTGATATTATTTCTGAACACCAAATTAATCATATGATATATGCAGACGATGTACAATTATATATTGATTTTGACCCATTAGAAAAGCTTAGGGCTATTCAACGCTTGGAATCTTGTGTTGCAGACATTAAGTATTGGGCCACTCAAAATAAACTTAAATTTAATGACACAAAAACAAACATTATTCATATAAGGGACCACGATTCAATTCTGTTAATATGATCGGCGAAGAGCGGCGAATGCCATTGTGTTGGCAAATTAATCCCCGCCAGATGGTGGAGGATTAGCCAGAAATGCATATGAAAAGAGGTTCATTATTTAGGTTACAAGCATTTTTAAACCTTCGCTCAGGTACTTTAAAAACAAAAAGTCTTCTTGCTCAGCTACAGGGGCCGGGCGGCGCAACCGGGGGGACGGGGGGGGGGGGGTGGGGGGGGGCGGCCCCCCTCACTTTTTTGGCAGAAAATATATGTCTATATGTATTTTGTATGATCGGAAAGAAATGCAAGAAAAGAAAGAGGGAAGGAGGAGGAGAGGAAGGGAGAAAGAGAGTGTTTATCCACATTTTCATCTGCCTACTGGAAAATTACAAAGTTTGACGAAGTCCCTCTAGCCTTACTCTATAGCAAACAGACAAGATACCTTTTCCTTAAGAAGTGTGTATTTTTAATAGCACTCTCTGAATAAATCATTTATGATGCCATATAAAGCAATATTGTGAAAAATATTACCTTTCATGAGCGTACATGTAATTCGGCGATGAAAATGCAAAGAATTCAACTATTTGTAGTTCTTAAGACCTTATTTTTTGCCCTTTAGTCTTCTCCTTTTTATTCTGACTGATGCATATCCCTGCCTCAAAATTTGGTTCCGAACCTCTTTCCTAGTTTCAGTCAATATCTAAAGAAATTGTAGTTGAAATTCATGGTAAAAACATACCATATTTTTTATATTATATTGGATATCGCATCAAATTATACGTCAAATGAAAAGATAAAAGCTAGTCGAGTGATGTTATAAAAGTGTTTATATCATTCAGCAATGTTATTTTTTACTATAGGTTTTCCCGGTCAATTTCGCTATTTTCTCATGCAATTTCATATCAGCAGCATTCAATTTCACCAAATCCGCGTTTGGATCGACACATCGTCATTCAAATTACCAATTTCACACTTGCGTCATTCCAATGTAAGCGATGGGCGCTCATTTTCGTTAATGTTCATTCAAATTCATCTCTAGCAGTCTCCGGTCTCATTTCGGTCATTCAAAATACAAAAGCTCCCTACTGTGGGAGGTGGACACCCCATCCCACAGTAGGGAGCTTTTGTATTTTTGGGCGTGAAATTGTGCGATTTGGTGCACACCCGAGACAGAAATTTCACATGATATGAAGTGTTCAAGTGTATAAGCTATGGAACCAAACATACATAATGAAAAAGGGAGGAGGACTATCTCCTCCACTTTCAAATGTGGGGGGGGGGGGGGGGACATGATATTCCAATTTGATTTGCGTTCAGCGCATATGGACCGAATTGACTGAAAGATATATTTCAGATTATTTTATTTTCTGTGACGGTGTGCTATCTATAGATGAGGGTTAAATAAACTTCGTTTGAGGTGTGCGTTTGAGAAATTACACTGCCCAACACATTTCGAAAGGTGAGTTCCCGCAACCCAAATGAAACTTGCAATATGCGCGAAGCGCGCGGCAAAAAAGAGATTTACAGTCCTTTTCCAAAAAAAAAAACGGCTATTTTGAAGATTAATTAATGATAAATGTGTCTTTCCCCTCTTTGGCATTATATCACTCGATTTTTTTCTTCCTCATTTTCGGAATTATTGGGGGGGGGGGGGGGGGGGGGCGAAATGATATGTTCGCCCCCCAATATTTTCATTGGGGGGGGGGGGCGACCGCCCCCCCCTGCCCCCCCAGGATCGACGCCCCTGTTTCAGAATGTTGACAGTGAATGACGTCTTCGTTGCTCGTGTGCAATGTCATGTGCAAAATTGCGATGTGTACATTATGTATTCATATTTTAAAGGATTGCTTACATATTATTCAATGATACGTTTATATTAATCAATTCAAAACAAGAGCATTGAAATTGACGTTAGCCGGCACTGTACAGTATATCATAGGAACCTGACATGTTCATAGGCTAGGCGTATAGGAGGCGGGGGTGAGGGCCCGGGAGGCGTCTTTTTTTTCCCGTAACCTTAATGCGTCGCTTTTCCTCAAAAACTCGTAAAAGCGCGCTGGTAAGCCAAGACTAGCCCCCGCTGCTATTATGCATTAAAATCTGCGGCTCTGCGACATCGAACTAGATAAGACAAGTCCAAGGGCAAGGGTGAACATTATTTAATTAGTGTCTGATCTCGATGCGGACTACGACCACGACAATGAGACTAGGAACATTATGATTCATCTAGGCGTATAACTATCACAGCTCACAGTCATCATGGTGTGTGAAGCCACGATTTTATTGAGAAAATAGCTAGGCTTGCGTGTAAATCAACACCGCGAGCTAGTCTTGGCTTTCCAGCGCGCTTTCACGAGTTGCGACGCATTAAGGTTACGGAAAAAAAGACGCGCCCGGGAGGGGGGGGGGGGGGGAGGGTACTCAGATTATAGTCGGACGGGGGTGCGCGGCTGAGACCTCCGAACCCATACAGGTACCCATGTCTAAGGATTTTTTTTTTCGCCGGCGTCGTATGTTCGCTGTGTATTTCCCGCAAATTGTGACGTACGTGGTTTCTTTTAGCGAGCGTAGCGCGCGAGCTTGAACATTTTTGCAATTTCGCATCGGCAAATCCCAAAATCCCGGATAAAAGAGAGGAAATTAAAAAAAGGGACCCATGTCTAAGGATTTTTTTAATGAAAAGGGGACCCATGTCTAAGGATCTTTCTTGAAAAAGTCACCCTTCCCAGCGGCACATCCCCGTATACCCAATATACGTGATTACCCCCCCCCCCCGGGCTTCGGTCAATTCTAAAAGACCACCCGATCAGGCAAATAGCCAATCAGTGGCGCTCGCTGCTCGTAGCGAGGTCAAACGTTCATCATCAGCGCTCGCACGTGTAGAGTGTGGTTCAACGATCTGAGTCTACGTCCGTATGCCGCGTTGACCGATTGCGAAACGGCTTGTAAACAGTTGTTTTAGCGCGGCGGACGTACCAATAGATTTTTCCTGCGTCGGTGAAAGCTGCGTACGACCCTGGGCGTAATTAGCTCTGTGGCCGTGGTCGTAATCTTCTATCGATCGCTGGCCGCTTGTCTTCGCGCATGCGCATATGCGTATTTTTGTTAACGTTTTTGCCATCTATTTTGGGGGAAAATTGCCGAATTTCAGTGCCCATTGGCTGTCTTTTCTGTCTAAGAGGGTAGCCTAAAACCAACCCCAAACCTTAATGCCAGCTCTAAAAGAATATTTCCTCTGATTCTATTGAAACAATATGATGGTTGGGGTGTTCTTTTAATCTTAAAGGTGCACCTGTAAAGTGTCAGATATTGCTAAACGACACGATATAAGAGAAACGAGGAAGCTCCAAGTAATTTTCGTGGAGTTAAACACTTTACAGGTGCACCTTTAATTTCTCGTGCAAAATTCCAGTAGATATGAATAAAATTATACCTGCACTCATGAGCAGAACTATGAACTGTATACTTTTAAAATAAAGTATTACTTATTATTGATATTACACATAAATTATTACTAATCATGACACATAATTGTAGAGGTATATAATATATCAAGAACTTGAACTACATAAAACAAAACACATGGGACTGTATATAGGCGGCCCAATGACTGCAAACAACTCGCCTATGAAACGTGATTTCAGCCTTTTGTATGTCATTTTCATTTCGATTTGTACAGCCAAATGCCATGTAATGTGCCATCCCATATCAAAATACAATCAACACTTTTTATCTAACGAGAACAATTGGTAAAATTAATCTGGAAAAGGTTTACGAATGTTACACACAGTGATCAACAGCGGGTTATCGACGGTCCATGATGATGGTCCCAATATGGCCGCCGTGCGCGCGCGGCGGCCTCATTTTTGAATGGCCAATCAACGTGCAGCCGCCCGTCCATTAGTAGAGGTCAGTGGTACTAACATACAGCAGAGCGCTGAGCGAGTCACGTGTGCACACTTCGCACAATCAAAGTCCGTGCCGCCGCTGCTTAGAGCGATACGGAGCAGCCAGCAGGCCGGCGGTGATCGATTGAGGATTACGGCCAGAGAGCTAACAATGCGTGCACTTACAATAACACGGAAGTTCTACCAGCAGTGTTGAATTGCGCCGCAAGTTTGCTTGCTAATCTGAATTGAAGTGTGACTTGACGTTTTCCATGTGTGAGTCAAAATAGACAGTAAACAATACAAACAGCTTCAAAATTTGATGTTCGTAATCTAGGCGGCAGTTTTCCAAAGCAAGGATAGATCTTAGACTAGACTAGGGGTATAGTTCGATATTTAGCTATAAAGCTGGAAACCGGCTTTTAAAGTCTAAGTAACATGCTGCGTACGCTGTAATGGCCGCGGCTATGTCTGCATCGGAAAATGACAACCGTCCACGCCCGCAGTTACGGCCAAACCGATCATTGATGCCCGCTTTAAGCGGAACAAAAATGAGATCGGGAAACTTAATCCGTTGGCCGCGTTAGGCAGGTGGCCGCTATAGGCTAGGCAGTACATACAACACTGCATTTGTCTCGGGGAGAATTTCAAGTGGCCGCTGACGGCAGGTGGCCACCAGTACAGGTTTGAATGTACCTTGATCATACTTGTGGCATGTGGGGATGACGACGCCGTTCCCGTCCTAGACATATGCAAATTGGCTGTAATCGACTTGTCCTGTTCACTACCTTCATTATTCTTCAATCCACACGCGTTCACAATAATAATAACGATAATAATGATGATAATAATAATACTACTAATGAAAATAATAATAATATACCACACGTTCCGTCTTTCGTCATGAACGTCATATGTGCAATATCTGCCTCATACTATAGTAATGTTTCCTCCCGCACAAAAATGACAAACAAACACCCACACACACGCACACACACACGCACACACACACACACACACACACACACCCACACACACGCACACACACGCACACCCACACATACACATACAGTCAAACATAAACAAACACACATTCACGCAAGAAACCGAAAACAGACACACATACCCACATGGGATTGTATACATTGGTTGCTGGTTAATCTGACAATTAACTAGGGTTCGTTTATCCCAGTATTTTCCCATTAATCTGAAGTCTCGTAATTCCGGAAGGTTAGTAAATCCGATCAAGAAATAACGTATGTTACTCCAAAATATCCTTTAGGTTATTTGATGTTTTGATTAACAAATCCTATTTCAATTTCGGATGAACGAACTACATTCAATTTTTTTTTCTTTTCAACGAACCCGTTTCCATTTTCGCCCGAATGATTCTTCAGATTTTTCCCGGAGAATCGGAATAACGGCCGTATGTGCAGTTTAACAACCCATTCGGAGTATTCAAATGTTAAAATCAATAAAATAACAATCAAGATATCATGCTTTCGCGTAAAAGCGATAAACGCAAATTGCTTTTATAGAGGATAAGAATCGTTCTAACAAATAGAGCATCGCAATGAAAACTATAGATGGGCTTTAAAGAGAAAGACGTTTAAAGTTGGTGGGCATCGTCCCGATGAGTCAACATTATCACAATGAACTTTTTGGCTACAGCAGGAATAGATTAGTGCATCCTCTAACAAAAGAGTGCAAGTATCGTCCGGACAAATTAACGTTATATCAATAAACTAGATTGGCTTCACAGGGGACGGATTAAGAGCATTTTCTAACAAAAGAGGGTGGACATCGTCGCGACGAATCAACCTCATCACAATCAACAATATTGGCTTCACGGGGAATGGATTAGTGCGTCTTGTATCGTCGGGACGAATTAGAATTATAACAATGAAATAACTCGGCTTTCGAAGGGATAAGAAAAGTGCGTTTTTTAACAAAAGATAAGTATGTAACGATCGTTCCGACGCGTCGGAGCGACCGGTAACTTACAATACAATCACAGACAAAAGATCAGACTTATAATGAGCAAGGTCTGAATTTTAATGAGCTTCTTATACAATATTTGGGAATCGTCCAGACGAATGAAAACATTCTTTTGTGCTACATCGCCGCTCTTCGCCGATCGTATTAACAGAATTTGGACGTCTTGCCTAAGCTCACGCTTCCGTCCTTGTTGTTCTATCCCATTAATTCAAATTGGAGATACTTTTGTGAAGCCTGTTTCAAAGACTAGGAATCTAGGCATTATATTCCATGAACATCTCCAATTAAAAGATCAAGTTAGTAAAACTGTTAGTGCTGGATGGTCTGGCATCTATAACATTGGTAAATTGAGGAAGTATTTGGATCAATCATCATCTGAAAAACTTGTCCATGCTTTCATTACATCACATCTTGACTATTGCAACAGTCTTCTTGCTGGTATACCTGACATTGAGATTTCAAGACTACAACGTCTACAAAATGCGTCTGCCAGAATTATTACTCGTTCTAAACGCCACGAC
The DNA here is from genome assembly GCA_037951105.1 of Echinarachnius parma. Classification (NCBI taxonomy): domain Eukaryota; kingdom Metazoa; phylum Echinodermata; class Echinoidea; order Clypeasteroida; family Echinarachniidae; genus Echinarachnius; species Echinarachnius parma. The sequence goes on along the minus strand of JBAMJV010007953.1, from coordinate 6,845 downwards.
TATATTACCCCTGTATTGTATAATCTTCATTGGCTGCATGTTCATTTACGCATACATTTTAAAATATTGTTGATAATGTTTAAATGTTCTACAGTCAATGCCCCTAGCTATTTAAGAAATTTGATTGTCCCGTATGCACCAACGGGAAGACTCAGATCTGCCACTCAAAATTTGTTTGTTATACCAAAAGTGTTTTCAAGATCTTATGGTGAACGGAAATTCTCCTTTATTGGACCTTATTTATGGAATGCTCTGCCTAACTGGGTCAAGAACGCTTCCTCAATTGACTCATTCAAAGATAATCTAAAAAATCATCTCTTCAAACAACATTATCAGTCATAGCTCAACCACTCTCTATTTTCTTTACTTCGTATACTCTAATTTTCTTTTCTAAAGCGCTTAGAGGCTTGTTTGCATTAAGCGCTATATAAATTCGTCATATTATTATTATTATTATTATTAATAGACTTCCCAACCACAAAGGCATGTATAGTTGCCTGCATCAACCAGTATGATCTTGGGGAGAAATTCCATTCTTTAGGAGTGTAGGCTTACTTATTTGAACCCCTTTATTATATTTCATTGAATATGTGGTCATGATTGCATTGTAGATGTAAAGGGGGTTTAATGCCTATACTAATTATTTTGTAAATCTTTACTCCGGGAGCTCAATAAAAAAAGGAAGGCAGTGTAAAAGGAAACTGGTATGATACTTCCATTTTGTTTATCATTTGGGGAAAGGATGGGGGTGGTCCAGAATCAAGCCTTTAATATTCCAGTGATGTAGATGTACATTTCTTATTCCTCTTCCAAGAAAGTGCAGCTTCAGGCTTGAAGATTATGCACCATATTTATCAAAACAAAATAATTTACATCAATTTCTTAAATCACCATCAATCATAGCCACCTTTCAACTAAACATTAAACAGGAGGGGGTCATAATAGTAAAACAGACATGTTTTGCAATGATTTTACAAACATGTCCTGACCTGAAGGGGGAAATATAAGACTATAATGCCACACTTCATACACCCTGTTAGTTAAGAAGAGCTCTCCAATCAGGAATTCACACTCAACATCATCCACTAACCATTATCACCACAATCAGTGTGCCAACAAAATAACAAATATCTCTCATTTAGCTTCATTCTAAAAATAAGAAATAAATTCAAGAACAAATCTTATTACTTTGGTAACTAATGTTTAAAACATTAGTTACCAAGGTATTAAGATTTTAAGATCTTAAGATATTAAGATCTTGAAATAACAAAAGGTTGTAACAGCCATTTTATCAGGCTAAGATCTTTTACCAATCTGTAAAGTGAAACCTTGTTATAACGAGCATGATGGGTCCATTGAATTTAGCTCTTTATATCAGATAGCCTTGGGCTTAAAGATATTACCTCACCGGCTACATCAGGTAACTTATGTGATAACAGGTCTCGTTATAAAGAGAGTCCACTGTAGTAATGATCAATGTTCACTAACAAATTATACATCTATTTAGGTTTTACATACAATGAACGTGATTCAATCAATTTTGTGGAGTTATGGAGCGATTTTATCATTTTTCTTTTAACTAGACCATGAGGAAAATAGAAATCTATAATATAGATTCAGAATAGAAAAGAAATGAGTCTGAGGGTTAGACAATTAGATTATGGAAAGATCATTTTTCTTGCATCATTTTAATTCTTTATCACTGCAAATGTTAATATTTCACCAACTAAATTGACTAGAGACATCAATTTTTGCGAGGTCATACTCTAAGTTTCTAACCCTGAGCTACATAGCACTCCTTCAAAAATTCCTCCTCAATACAAGTCATGCTAGAAAGGTTCAGGAAAGTACCACTATGAAATGCATTCTGGCTCAGTGCGGGTTAGAACAGAGAAAAGCAATTGAGAGGTCTCAGGTAGAATCATAAGCCTATTTTCTTGGTCACTTTCATTGAATTAATTTATTTCTGATCAGTTCCCATATGTTTGGATTTAAAAGAATTAGGAATGCCTAATTTTGTTACAGTGGAACCTCTTTATACCAAACTCCATTATAACGAGGTACTTGATATAGCGTGGTTATTTGACAGGTCCAGGTGGTTTGTATTTTTCTTTTTGTTAAAGCCCCGATACAATAAGATATCTAAAATAACACAGCAAATTCAGTGGGTCTGAGGTGCTCGTTATTAAGCGATTTCACTGCATTACCAAGTTCTAGAAGCTGGCAGTATTAAACACATCATTCATGGATCATCTCCCCCTCTTAATTAAATATGAACAACTCTAACAGCAAAGCATGATTATGTATTTTTAAACTAACAAAACTAACTGTGATTCTGTTACTTACTTCATTAAATTAATGAATCTGTTTTGCTCCAGGCCATAGACGTATATTGCATGCTCAAAATGTTAAGGTCGTCTTTAAAGTCTATGGCTTGTCCATTGCTTGTGAACACTACGAAGTAACATCCATGGTGATCTGTCATGCTCCTATAGTCCGAAGATCTGTAAAATTATTAAAGAATGCAAACACAAACAGAGAAAGAATGTTAGACTATAGCTATTTAAAGGAGGGGGGAAATCCCGGCTTTGATTCAGGTTTATAGCTTTTAATATTTGCCTTTATTGATATACCACACTCTTTTTTTTCAAAGAAATCCTTAATTTGGGCCAAAAAGGTAAATTTCATGCAACTTTTTTGCTTTATTTCGCATCGGCGTTCCATGCTCCTAAAAAAGTTATTTATAGCAGAGCGGGAATGCGCGCACGTGCAACCCGGATCATGACATTACAAGCAGACCGCAACACGGAGAAACGTGCATGATTTACATGCAGAGCCTATGACTTGCTAGAAAAACAAACTCGTTTTTGCTTATAAATTGAGGCTTAACTGAAAATGCCTAAGAATTGCTAAAAAAATGAATTGTATCAGGATGCAGCTACACCTCTGAGTGTATATCGTCCCTGATATTAACTTAAACAAATGTTTGCAAATATTGAAACAAATGGAAATAATATCTCTCTGTCAACGTGAGTATCGCACACAGCATGTACGTCTATGACCGAGCTAAACTGCGATTGCCTGCATGTGACGTCACAAAGATGACGTCATTTTTTTTCTCGCCCGGACTCAGTTTTTTTTACGGGGGTTCCGAAAGTGAATTTTCAAGTTGATTTTTGTTGTTTTATCGGGTTTTCCCACGTGGAAAATATGTTTTTATTAATAATCTTCATGAAAATCTACCTTAGATACAGTAAAACACAATTTTGAGGCAGTTTTCTTGTCACCATACCTTTAACTTTTAGCCCATTTAAAGACGTTGATTTTGGTATAACATATTCTCCATGGACAACAGCTGGAGTATTTGGGGTATTTTCGGGAACAGTCCTGAATGAGTTAATACTACTTTATAAACTTTAAAATAAATTGTCATGTCCTGAAAAAGCATGTAGAGTAATAAAAGGGGTCAACACAAATTACCAAAACATGCAAATAAATTGAATAGAAAGGTGACAAACAATATTGAACACAATGAAGAAATTTGCTTGAATTATTTAGATAACTTTAATCATTCATTGCCGCAAACCAATAAATAAATTCACTGAGAAGTTGATATCTCAGATAGTTCGGTTGTATAATACCAATAATGAATTCATCAAAATTAATATAAAAAATAAAACTTGAATGGCCTTTTAATCATTCTTCTTGTCCAAAATAATTCTTAATTAATATAAATAACGGGAAAAAAGCTAACCTGAAAAAAAAAAATCCTGCACATAAATGAGAGGGATGATTAAACATTATAGTATAAATAATACCTGTGGATAGCTGAATAGCTGTGCATAGCGAGTAGAGAACCGGCAGATAAGTAATCCTGAAGTACCACCTGGCAATACCAGACTATCATCAGTCGCCAGTCCTTGTTGAACCACATCCTCAAAATATTGCTATGAGATGAAAGAAAATATAAAATTCATAAGAAAAAAATATTCACTTAGTTTCACTAACATGTTCAAATAATATTGTTGAGAACAGTCCTTGATGTGCTGTGAAAATACTCGACCAAAATAGTTTTTAAAAAATACATCTGTTCAGAGAGTGCAAATTAGTAATTAGCCCCTGAAAACAGTGACATGACAAAAGAGCTCCTAGTAGTAGTATAAAGTCTCAGTTACAAAATGCAAAATTAATTTATTGACTGTTAGGGTTTAAACTGATGATTAGGTACTACATTTACTTTTCAGTCAAGAGCCAGTTATTGAGTAAACGTTAAAAAAAAATCCTTGAAGAGGCAGTTTATTATTACTAATAGACATTTCTTGGTCCATCATTTTGTATTGTCATCAATGATTTAGAATAGGCTACAAACGATACATCCTAAATGTGCAAACAGGGTCAGGGGTTGAAAAAAGGGCACCAGATAAAAATGTGAATTGATGCTTTCCAGTCTGGGGCTGTGTTTCGCAGCGCATTCGCCGGCCCTGGACCCTGTCCTGGTTTGGTGACTCCAAGACATAACAGATGATCACTCAGAGAGTGAAGTAAACTAAGTAAGTAAGGCAGTAATAATTGGGCTGGCATAGCTTGTTAGTAGTAGTACTGTAGCACAATTTGAATGCCAGTGCAGTGGCTGGAAGAAAAAAATAGCCAGGCCCAGGCTCAGAGTCTTAGTCTCACTCTCGGAATATTTTAATTTTAAAATTAAAATTAAATGTAATTAAATTAACCAGGCAGGAGTCAGGACCACACTACAAATCAATGATCAATGCATCATTGAAAGATGCTAGGACAATTGATATCTCTAATTCCCGTTCTTGGCTTATCTAAGGTAGATAGCAAACTATCGTTTTAAGGCCTAGTCTATACCCTCTATACTTATTACTATTACGTCGAGCCGGCCAGAGGCAGAAAAGCCGAGGATGAGAGAGGGACGCCTAACCCTAGCTTCCCCTGCCGACATGACAGGCGTGGCTCACTTCTAGTTCTAGCCCACCGGCAAAGCCGGTGAATTCGTTACCGACTTCAGTACTTGGTTGCCATCCATTATTCATGTCCAGTCTTAGATCGACAAAACGAATCGTTTTCACGGCCTATTTTACTGGTTATTTCAGTTAGAATGACCTACAGTAAGAGACTGAAATTAAATGTTAAAAGATGCCACAAAAACAAAAGATTTGTCGATCTAATCCAGCCGCGCCACGATTTCCACTTCCAAATATTTCTTTCAATTGAATAATGAAGATTAACTCACAAACTTACATGATACATACGATATTCCCGGGATGATATAATTTCAATCAAACGGTCGACTTGATGACAAGATACAAATTACAACGTTAATTACTTTTTAGACACCATCTATAAAATAAGGTATTAACCAGCATTTTAAAATAAAATCGACTTACTATTTGTGAAAGTTGGATTTCGCCGTTCTGTATACCCGTTCTGTGTATGTTTTCGTCTGCTATAATGCAAGGCTCAGTCACTAAATGTGCTTTGTACACACAGTTGGAATACCAAATATGAAATATGTGCAATAACTTTGGAATGCCGGTGTAACATCTTTTATTTAAAAAAATAATTGGAATGACAATTTATCCACAATTGCTGCTCTCTACCCAGGTGTATAAATGGGGACCCGGTAGGAGGTGAAAGCCTTTATGTGAACGATCTTCTTGAGACCATGAGCGCTTGGAAGGAATGCTCCCCAGGGAGTGGAGATGGTGCACACAATGTGTGCTGGTTTGCATTGTATCCTATGACCGGGGGTAATATTATCATTGTAAAGCGCTTAGAGATGATTATCAATCATATTAGGCGCTATATAAATCGAGATTATTATTATTATTAATGACCAATTTTGGTTACATTTCACGTATTGATGAAATATCCCCCCAAAATTATATATTCAGTGTCAATCTGTACAAAATCGGACTTCTGGTTCGTGTATCAAATCTACAATCTACGGAAAAACGTTACTGTCAACTGGGGCGCCCTTCAAATGGTCACAAAAAATAGGAGTTGACCTTCCTCAAGGCAACACGAATGTGTTTACGCCCTCAACGTTCGTTGCTTTAAATATTCACGTAATGACTTCAATTTTGGGGGTTGCCTTCCGAAAATAGAAAAGATCGCGTATACGCTTGCACCGCGCGCGTACTGCGCGCAGTAAGGAAGTAGGTCACCTTTCAGGGGTGAATGTTGTGCATAATCTGCCTCGGGGCGGAGAAGAGGGCGCGCGGATGCCCAAACTTGTATGGTACCTTTTCTGTACCGGGCCACGTAGTTCCCGTGTAGGCTGGCATGGCTTGGTACGAACAGTCACGTCACGTTCACGTTAACGTCACGTAAACGGTTCTGTACCTTTTGTGAAACAGGTCACCCAAATCTACGAAGTGTAGGGTAAAGTGACCCAACAATTTGTCGTTTTCCATGCCGGTAAAACTCGAAGTGTCGCGTTAACCAAATCGTGACGTGAGCGTTTAATCAATATTTTTAAAATTGCAAACGCTTGTTACTAAGCCTAGACATACACGCACAAAGAGATTTAAAAATGTCGACGAAAATGCCGATGGGATACCCCCTTATCAAATCTTTTCAATCATTATGTTTATAATATGTACGTGCATAATTCAGAGTAATCTGAGACGATAATATGCAGTTCTGTCATTTAGGTAATGTACAACCATACCACTTGCATTATTTGTCTTGTTATTAGAGTATTTCTAAAGACGTGTCGTGCGTGGATTTTGGCAAATGTTGATTTCCAGCTGAATTGCTACACGCAGCGGACAATTCAGTTCGCATACGCCTGAAGTTCCCGTGCTCGACGTCTGAGCGTACTG
>JBAMJV010007952.1:0-43141 GCA_037951105.1 Echinarachnius parma | reverse complement strand
TCCATCAGGAAGCCAGGAGCCACCCCTTTCTCTGCCCCACCCCCCCCTCCCCCTCCTTCAGTCTTCTTGGCTGTGCCTCTCCATCAGGAAGCTAGGAGCCACCCCTTTCATGCCTTCATGTCATCCATCTTACCGCATCATGTCATTCATGTTTCATGAGAAAGGGGAGAAAGGGGGAAACTCAGATCATGATATTATTTGGGTTTTTCATTCACTCTGACTCTCTCTATCTTGTATTTCTTATTTTCCCTATTATATTGTAGAACTTAAATACTTAAAGATATCATTTGATGTACTCTGTTATTTCATGATGGTAGAATAAATATAATCTTATTTGATGTGTGTCCCTTTCTGTATTTCACATCTTAATATCTGCCTTTCTCTTTCCCTCTCTTCTTCTCTGCTTCTGTAACGCACAATTTCTCTCTTGCATTCCTTTCTCCCCTCCCTCTTTTGATTCCAAACATTTATTGTCTTTTCGTTCTCCTTTATCTTTGTTTTTTTCTTGAACTGAGCTGACACCCACATTATCAGTCCCCAGTCCTATACCTAGATCTGTGTGCATGAAGCATGTCATTGAAATGCTGTCTCATCTCTCAAAACATTCAACATTGCCAAGAAAATAAGTTAGAGATTTAGATGTTTTTACTTAGAAAATGAAAAAAACAAATTTACTTTTGGGGGGGGGGGGGGGTACAAAAGAATATCCCTCACATCTTTTTTAATGATACATGAATATTCACACCTGTCTAAATTATGTCCATTTGTTAAGATTTTAAGAACTTTCCAGTAAATATGAATATCCTCCCTTTCTTGTAAAAATATGTTCATGTTGTCCTCACCTTCCTCTTCATTGTGTGACTCACATTTCGAGCATAGTAAAATGGAGTCAGATTTGTGTTTCAAACCAGAGGCACGGTGATTTTTGAGACTTCAATCATATAATCATATCATTGTAAGATTCTTATGAATGAAGTGTAATAGTTTCATAAAAGGAACACTGATAACCTAGTGAAAAGTGAAAATGAATGTCAGATTGTATCACCTTTGCCAATTGATTTTGACTGCAATATCGAAAAGTATTCGTGGAACACTTTTCATTCAATGCTTAATATCTCCAGACATTTAACAAATCAAAACACATTTTATTATTCTGTTACCATAAGCCAAATAACAAGGTTCAAGAGAACTGTGAAAGCTTCCAGTGATTTTGGTTGAAATTACAAAAGTTAATGGGTCACTCTAAGCTAGAAAGCTAATTATGAATTGTGTGGGAGGTCTAATCATAAAAGCTACGTATGTTTGGGTTATGTTTTTGGGAGGCATATATCTAAGGTTCACTCCATAGAGTACCATGGTAAGCTCAGGGTCAATGAATTGAAACATGTGCAACATATCGGTTATGGGAGGCTTAATGCACCAGGGTTCTATAAATCAGAATCCAGGGACCTTTATATTCCCTGTCTGAGGGCCACGTACATGTTCATCTGTTGTGTGTGTCAGTTTGGTTAGCTATTATTGATGTCAATGTCACAAGAACTGTTGACAAGATATCCTCCTGCAATGAGTCATTATGATGCATCTAAGATAAAGGCAGTTCTAGGTCTAGGCTAGGCTCATTCAAGGACTGATAACACCCTCAATACTGCAACTAAGTGCAACTATGCACCAATAATACACACAATATCAATCGAGCTCAGGTTATTTATTTATGGGATCTTTAGAGTTTATTATTTAGAAGAAGATTCTGAAAGTTGTCTTACTGGAATTGGACTTCTACAACTTCAGCAGTATTCTAATCAAAAGTTACTGCAACATTTTATATTGTTTGCAGATATTTGGATTAATATTTGGCATAATTTATCATAACACTGCATGTTAATATATATCAGTGTGTTAGGGATCTCTTTATTTCTGTTTTTGTAAAAAAAAAAAAACTTCATAAAAACAACTCCATCTACCATCTCTCAATCACCAAGAGGCTTGCTGGAATTTGAACAGAGTAAAAGCCAACAAATCTCCACTTCCTGAACTTACCTTACCTCCAGTCTTAGACCCCAACATATGAGTGACAGAGAGCAATTCAGGGGGTGATGACTAAAGTTTCTCCTGAAGGAAGGGAAGAGAAAGTCACATTTAGTGGTCCATCAACACCAACCTTGTCAAGATCAACTCAAGGAAGAGGGTCCTTGAAGCAAACAAAGTTTTTAAGACCACCTCTTTCTCTGAGCTCATACTTGCGCTAGAATTTCTCCTGAAGCTAACTCTTATCCTTTGCAATGACTTGGCACCCGCAGTGTGCTGTTCAATCAACGCGTAAGGTCTGCATTCCCTGCAGCTACAACTTCTTAACTTTGGAAGAGAAATTTAAAGAACTTAAGCTTTCACTGTGGAAAAAAGCAAATCCCTTAATTTCCCTCCATTGAGCTTAACAGATCAAGACATAGAGAGGAGGCCGATTGTGTATTCAGCTGTTGCTATGACAACACACAAGGGCGATGACATGGGATGGGTATGAACTAAGAAAGGCAGTGAAGCAATTTCTTATTTTTATTTGAATGAACATCATTTACTTTGTATGTGTTTCCAAGAGAACAGATCTTATGATTTTGATGGATTTTGCAACTACTTAACAATAATGTGATACTTTTTGCCTTGGAAGGTTATACAAAAGAAGAAATAAAACAGGCAAGATTTATAAGTTGTATCATTACAAATTTTGTAATTTTGCTCATTCTCCATTTCCACTTCATATTGGATAAATCTCTACTCATCAAATAATTTCATTGCATTTTTTTGTGTATAGATCATAATATTAAAATATGTAATTTGTTAACATTTTCTAACGGTAGTAATTGCAGATCAATGGCATAACTAATACACACACCTCATCATGCAAAGAAAAAAAATTGTCTTGGTGAATGATTCGTTCCAGATTTTGATTCAGATCAGATTTTTACATTTTTACATTTTTCATTGGGAACCACATGATACATAACTTGTTCCACGAAATGCAGAAAATTCACCCTGAACAAATTTGTCCAAGGTAAATGATTACAATTAGCTGTTTATATCTCAACAAAAATTGGAGCTGAACTTAGAATAAGAGTTGAAGACAGAAAAAACACCTTTTAAATTGTTTCAAAGTAAATGATTACTATAAGAAGTTCAAATATCAATGATAATTGAAGGTGAACTTGGGAATCCCTGGATACATAAATTATTCTTAAGAATGTAAGTTGAAGAAAGAGAAAACATTTCACCTCAAAAATTGTTGTCCAAGGTAAACGATTAATATCAGATTTTGTATATTTCAACGATAATTGGAGCTGAACTTGGAATTCCCCTGGTGCACAAATTGTCCCTACAATTGCAGGAGAAAGAGAGAAAAAAGAGGAAATTCCAGTAAAACAAGATGGCCGACATGAGAACCCTGGCCAAGAGGTGTAATGTACACTGTGTCAATACCTGAATGCAAACCAGTCTCATATGATGCCCTGTCACAACCAATCAGGACGCTCCGCTAACAAACTTGCAGATTCATCTTGGCTGTGGTTATTAGCAGCAGATTAGGCCTACTTTGGCCAGAAATTAGTTTGTGTTTAAAGCTCTTGTTTGGTTGTTTATTGTTGGTTTAAATGATCAGTAGAGATAAACAATAATCATAGGTGGCTGTCATTGCTGTCATTACTGTAATTTTAGGATTTGATGATTATAATGTTTGTGTTCAACATTCATACATGTATTGTCAAATAGCCCAAAATATGATATCTTTATAAACTGTATTAAAATGTGTAAAAATAAAGTCAGTCTGAAAATAATTGGTGAACAGAACTAAAATATAACATTTGTCGACAAAACTATAAGATTAATTAGACTGCTTCATCCCCCACCCCTTATTATGTTTGTATGATTTTGTGAAAGTGTGGGAGATATATTGGTCTATTGTTATTTTATATCATTATTGCTTGCCATGGTAAACACAAACTTCTAGCAATAGTTTCCCCCTTCCACTAATCTCCACACCCACAAATATCAACGTGGCCTCCTTGGTCGGTAAAATGTTGCAAGGGGAAAAAGTTCCCTTTGCTCAGTGAATATTTAGAAACAAACAAAATGAATAAATAAATCTCCATTCTCAGGTGAAATTTTCTAAAAAACATTTCACATCTATGTGTTCATGAGTTCATGAGTCATATTATTTTGTTTTCTTCCCCCTGTATTATTTGTTCAACTTATAGTAGGAAAGAAATTGGGTATGAGTTTAAGTGTAAATGTCTTTGTCAATTAAGTTTGAAAAGACTGGAGGTGATGTTTGACAGGACATACCAAGTGCAGGTCATGTTTTGGTCATGAAACCTCTAGGAGTAGTTGCACATAGTAACCTACATTCATAAACATGTTTGCTCTTAATATTCTGATAAGAGTTCAATTAAGAATCACCCAGTAGTTGTTTTTTCCTACAGACTTAACTTATATTGGTGAAATACGATAGTGAAAACATTGATAATAAAGTCTTAACTCTGGTTGATGGATATAACCTTTTTGTACCCCACCAGTTTCGCTTTTCAGGCCTCCATACAACATAGTATGTTGAATCATGACCTAAATAATTGAAGTGCAATATATCACAACAATAGAGGTGCAAGTCATAGCAACTCCCAGGGATCCATATGAAGTAGGTTAACTTCACTTGTTTCCCCTTGATATGAAAGTGTCCCACAGAATGAAATATGCATCATCATACGTGTGACCACTCTGTCACATTGAATGGGGCATTCATGTAGTTTGCACTTCCATACAGACGGTCTACATCTACTGCTTGCTAGGTTATCGCGCATCTATTCATCTTTGTCAGCCTCCTGCCACATATGTGCCCTTTCCCACTGCTATTTTTAGCCATGATGATACTGTTACCTAGTTTAACTCCTTAGAAAGTAGATAGTAAAAGATGAAAGGGAGACAATGGTGCAATAGGAGGAAATGTTTATGTTCACCTTGAGGAAGGCAGTCATGCTTTCTGAGACATATTTCATAATTCACTCCTAAGAAAGTTGGGAATTAAGATGAAAGTGAGAAAATTAGGGATAAAGGGAAAGATGTTACTTCCAAGAAGCGATCTTGCTCTCTAAGAAATATTTCATTACATCCGCCCCAAAATCCTCTGTAGTTGCATCCTTTTTGTAAAGTGGTAACCCCAATCACCACAGGCTTACACTCTCTTAACCCCAATAAGGGGCTGTCCTCCCCCATACGTACCCCTCTATCTTCCAAGTGAAGATGGGCTCTTCAGACACAGAATATTTCCATGTTTTCCTTTTAAAAACAAAATGTGAACTTGTAAGGTTTATCCATGTAATGTGATACTTTCCTCCTGTCATGGTATAAAAGGAGTATACATAAGCATCCTAGATGTTCTTGTTCTAGTTACGGGGTAATTAGTACCAGTTGACAGGTGTTTTATGAGTAATTCATCCTTTCAAGGGCATGATTTCACAATCGCCTTGGCAACGGAAATTGTCTCAGAATTTGGAACAGATTTGGAAGATCCTAGACAGATTTGAAACTGAAGGTAGAAATGATGAACATGATTTTGTTTAAATAATCTGTAATTGGTCCAGAAGGGTTTCTATTATATTCATTTATGGAGTGTCAGAAAAAAATTGTAACCAAATAACACAAAACACCTTAAGATTTCTAGTATTGCTTGTCATCATAATCACCATCATCATGGTCATCATGGTCATCATCATCATCATCATCATCACCATCATCACCATCATCATTCAAGATTTTATTTTGAAAATGAAAAATGTAATATCTTGTTCTTCTTATCTTTCAAACTGACATGATCATAATGATTATTATTGAACAAAGTTATAATAACTACAGATGTACTGCTCATTGAATGATTCATGTATCACCAATTTATGCCCCTGAGAAATGTAGAAGTTCATGCATAGTCAATCAGTCATCTTGAATGTCATGATAGATCTAATTACAAATGAAGCGGGAGGAGATATATTGTGTGCATCACAGGTGAAATGTGTTACTCATTAACTCCTCATTGAATTCAGACCAACCTTAATTATTCATAACGAAAAGCTGCTATTATTTGACTTTCTTTCTGTTGCTTCTTTTCAGGCTTGACAAGATTGTTGTAGATACGGTGCAAGGCAAGGATCGGCTCTACCATGTCATCTTTGCTGGAACTGGTCAGTAGTATTCCTCCAATCAGAATTAGATTTTAGAATCAATTTCATTAAATTGAATTTAAAACAAAAAATCATCTTACCAATGAATGTTAATGTTTTTTAAAGTTTTTTTTAAACATATATAACACTTTAAAAATCAATTCAGATATCTTGCAACAAAGAAATATTAGTATATTTTATTGAAAATATACAAATAAGGTGACCTTACATCTAAGTTTTACTTTAATTTCTGAAATCTTAATTTGATTGTTTTTCCAATAATTCAAAATGACTAAATGAAAAAAAAAAATATATAAAGTATATACAAAAGTTAAACCTTCTGCCTTTTCTTTTCTCTTCAGAGGATGGGAAGATCAAGAAGTTAGTTGGTGTGGATGGGATTGAGAATGCCTGCATTGTGGAGGAACTCTGTGTTACACCTGTGAGTATGCAGTTCTGATTGATTGACCTACAGTATTATCAGTGGAATATTCTAGTCTCTATTTACATTAACCCATTCAGGACTAGTCTCGAAAATACTTGGGCTTGGGTCTATGGAGATTACATCACGGTCTGAACTGTACCATTTCTGAATGATAGCACTGAGATGGCAAGATACATTGGCGATATTTATAATTATATGCAACTAATTTTTGTAGTATAGATGATTTAAGAGGAGGGTATTTTGTTTTTAATTCAAAGAAATTACAAGACAGTACTTTGGCCTAAGTCTCCTGCTTATATTCGGGCATTTAAGGTCATGAGCAAATAGACTATTTGTTCTTTTTTTCATTATAATTGTTTTAACGAGTGTGTGAAACCAATCACTGGTATCACTGGTGAGTAGTAATGCTCTCCTAAAATAGGCATTGACGAAGCCACAAATCTGTAGAATTTAATCACTTTAGATGATTGATGCTGATTTAACTGTAATTAGAACAATCAACAACTGAGCCTGCGTCTATTTACAATGTGTGTTATACTAAAATCTGACCATCTCCAAATGTTTCAAACAAATTTACGTAGCCATAAAGCAATAAGAACCAAAAGGGACAAGAAATTAATCCCTATTTTTGTGAGTGCTTTCGTTTTTATTTTGCTTGTGACTTTGTCTTTCTTGATTATAGAGGAGGATACGAAACTGTTGAGTCTTAATTCCCAGACGTGGTTGTGACATGCCAGTGTACATTAGGAATGGCTGCTATTACTAGTTGTGTTTGCTTGTTCTTTGGCTGTGTGAGGAACTCTGTACCCAGGTGACTCTGAATAAGCACAAGCAATGATGTGTGCATCCCAACTTTCAATCGCAGACAGAAGGAACTTGTTCTCAAATTTCACTACAAACAGTTTTGAAACAGACAAATTATCCTAATCTCCATTTTTGGGCTTTGAATCAAAGTCAGAGAAGTGACTAATTTGTGTATTATTATATTCATGTGAGTGTTTATTTGTGTTGTTGTTTCTTTCTGCAGGATAACAAATGTGACCCACTTAGGAATCTGAAGTTCAGTAAACAGAAGGTCAGTATTTCTAGTTCATAATTTTATTATAAAAAAATACTAATTTCTTTCAATGAAAGTCATCCATGAGGATAATAGTTATGTCATTATAAGCCTATCACAATTTGTACAAATGGTAGTGAGACTGAGCAGTGTTAATTGCAAAATTATAATATGTGAGGAAGTTTTTTTGGTGGCAAATGTAGAACAAAATCACAATAACCCCAGCCCCCATATTAACTCTCACTGTCAATCCTGGAATAAGGACAACATGGGTTTGACCAGTCGTCCTCAGAGGCACCCTCAGCTTGAGGACGGGCTGTGAATGGTGAGTGAACATGGGGGCAGGGTCTTATCGTGACGTTACCATGCACATTGACATCCACAGTCTTATATTTGCAATTTAAAACTCTACTGTTACAGGGTGATTAACACTTGGTCAGACAGTACCCATTTATGCTCCTGAGTAGAGGGCAGCAATGTAGATTAAAGGGCATTAATGCTGAGGCATCTATCAGTTTTAAACTTTGGACCTCGAGATTGGCCTATCCGATTATACCGCAACGCAAAGAAGAGCAAAGAAAAAGTTAACTGGATTGTCTGTTGTGTAGAGGCCAGGGCCCATGTTCATCAAACCACACTTGATTGTTCCATTCAAGTCTATAGTTTGGATGATAGGGCTGAGTGTGCAACAAATTTAGTACATTTAGTTCCTAAATAGGGCTACCATAAATGTTTACTAAGATGACCATAGTAAGTGACTATAAAAAGATAACTTTGTATTGCATACATAGCCCTAGCATCAATGTAAACTTAGAATGGAACTATGGGCCCAGATCCCTTCATCCCAGGGGGATTGATCCCCCATACACCTGTAATTAACCTAGAAAACTGCCAATGTCACGGCCAAGGCCAGGAGGTTAGAATGCCGTTTGGTGCGAGATCAATCTCGGCAATCTTACATTTATTCAACGAACCACAATAACACATGGCACCTAATACTGCTAGGTAGATCTGGGAAAGACTAGTCATTCTACAAACTGCAATAAAACATGAAACATAATATTGGCGGACAGATATGGGCAAGAAACTATATATTCTACAACACATTAATTCTATATAACGCAATAGCAAAGGGCAACTGATTTTGGCAGATTGGTGTAGGCTAGATCACTTTTATTCTATAAACATGTCACCTAATACTGTTAGAAATGCATTGGAAAGTCCACAGTCACTGCAAATGCAATACTAAATGGCAACTAATACTGCTACCGTATTTGTCGGTGTATTAACCGCTCCGGTGTATTAACCGCACCCCTAAAAAAAAAAAAAAAAAAAAAAATGGTGGTTAATACGGTCGTGTATTAACCACACACCCTTTTCTTTTTTTTCTTTTTTTTGAAAAAGGTGCGGTTAATACACCAGCAAATACGGTATGTAGAAGTTTGCAAGACAGGGCATTTATTCCACAAAACACAAAACCACATGGCACCAATTGCAAGATATATATTTGTGTTTGGCCTCTGTTTGAAAATCCAATTAATTTTTTTCTTTTAACCCTTTTGATGTAAAAAGATAAAGAAGACGATTGAATAAACACACATTATGTGTTAAAGTTCTAAGAGGGCTCATTTTGAAGAGTGTTTCCAATGCCACACAAACAGATGATGTCTCTCTGCATTCCTATGTGCCGATGTTACTCACTCAGTTCTTCTTGATCCAATTTGACTCCTCACTGAAAGGCCGCCATTGTCGCTGCCAATTTGCCCAAATTCCTGGGAAAAGATCGCTATGGTATTCTCACAAATGTTTTGGTCATCACAGACTGCGGTTTACTTAGTAAACTGTTTGTACATTACTGTGGAAGAAGTAAAATAGGTTGTGAGGAATGCCAGGGATTGGTTTACCTATTAGATGTTGGCTCATCATAATGGGGGGAGAAAACGGGGATAGATGGGGAGCAAGCATCACATTTCAGCTGGAAATACTTTGTTATGAACTTGTGAAGCCTTTGGGCACTTAAAACAGAAGCTGCAAGAAGAAAACGTTTCCAAAGCTCTAAGAAAAAAGACAAGAGTTCGCTTGGAAGCTGGGCCATGACAGTTTTGCTGGTCCGCTAGGTCAAGGCATTTCCGGATGTGCTCTAAGGCACATCAAAATGCATGGCTCTCACAGGGCATACCATTGACACCTACAGCCCTGAGGATGAGTGCTATAATGGCAGCTCAGAATTTAAATATATGTGTATTCATGCTCACAGCAGCTGCAAACATTCCTTGGAAAAGGTATTTGTAAAAAAAGAAAGAAAAGATAATTGTTGTTTATAGGGCTGTATTTCACAAAATCTGTTTAATGTACCGTATTTGTCGGTGTATTACCCGCTCCGATGTATTAACCGCACCCCCAACTTTGGCCATTTTTCCATGAAAAAAAAAAAAATTTGATAGTATAATTCTTGATTTTTAGTCTTTAGATGGTCAGCATTTTCTTAGGAAAGGTACCAAAAATAGCTTATCTATCAGAGAAGTTTTGCCTATGAATTTTGTTTTATTTACTGAAGCCTCCGAAGTAAATAAAGAAAATTATCAGGCCTTCTTCACAGCAGAAGAATCTATAACTTCTGTTGAATTTGCCACACGGATCACTACACATGGGACTACATAAAACGTTAGACAACAAAACAAAGATTTCACCAATAAAACAATCAGAACGGAGATTTAAAAAAAACTGTACCTTAATGTTATTCCTTCTTTCTAGTTCAAATTATGTTGAATCTACTCTTGAAAACTGTTCAGGGGATAAGAAATTACGATCGTTACTTGCGAGTGCATTGTACTGATATATACGATCACGATGTTGTCATGTCATCTCACATGTTTTGAAGGGTGGATTATTATTTGAGTATTAGCACTCAATAGTTTAGCATAATTTTGATGACATATCGAGTGCTACAGTGTACAACGTACCAATTTCTTATTTAGCACATGCGGAAATCGCACACGTGTGTGCATTCAGCGGCGTGGCCTTTCACCTGAACGAGGGCCTGTGCTACCCGCAGCGCTAGCATGCACACCGCCAGCGCGCACCGGCGCGGGGCCGGGCGGCGGCTTGGGGTCGCGTCGGGAAAGAGAATTTCCGCCTGAGCTAGCTGCTAGCTCGGCCAGTCGCGCGGGTGCATGTTAGGATTCGTACTAAG
This sequence comes from Echinarachnius parma, assembly GCA_037951105.1. Classification (NCBI taxonomy): domain Eukaryota; kingdom Metazoa; phylum Echinodermata; class Echinoidea; order Clypeasteroida; family Echinarachniidae; genus Echinarachnius; species Echinarachnius parma. Next base: position 32,252 of record JBAMJV010007952.1, on the reverse strand, counting down.
ATCGTGAATCTTCCAAGCCGCTTTCGCAGCAACAACGAGCAATATTTAGGAAGAGGTAAAAGAGAAACAAAAGACACTGCATGACTTGTTTGGGGGGAATATGCTTGTATTTTCCGTGCATCGTATGAGTATGAATGCCTTGCTGACGTGGACTTTGGTCACTTGTGAATCTTATCTCCGTGTATTAGCCGCATCGTAATTAAGGCCCGGCGCTGGCTAGGCAATTTGCGTGTACAATTTTCCTATCTCCGTGTATTGACCGCTCCCCCCATTTTGGAGCTTTTTTTTGGAGAAAAAAGGTGCGGTTAATACACCGACAAATACGGTAATGTACTAATAACAATTAATTCTATATACCTTTATACATCACTAAAATAACTTTACATGACTAACAAAACAAAAATATGTTTTTTTCTCTGTAGTAAGTTGCCTATTACATGTACCACTGTATCTAAATTTTATAATATTGGTCTTTCGAAACTGTCAATTTCATGAAAGGAAATTAATATTTTATACACAACAAATAAAACTCATGAATAAAGTTTCTCTTATTAGGGCAGGTTTATATGAATAATTTATCTACAATCTACAAAGACAGTGTTTACGCTTCATTCCACACTTACCTATTGTGTCCATAAAGGAACAAAGCAGTAGACTTGATAGTATGAATGTTATCAAATAGGTACTCAGAGGGTTAATACAAATCAGGGTGAAGTGTTAAACTTTACCAGAGCTGAAACCTCAAAGAATAGTATCTGCATTCACCTCACCATGTAACTGAATCTGTCCTAGGTACTGCTTGTGGGGTGATGTCGAGAAAGGCTCCTAAAATATTCAAACACTGTGGCTTTCTGGGGGACAGGTGGTGAATTATAAAAGAGCACACGCTCCTTTCTTTCATTATCTATTCAACAAGTTTGTTTCGTTTGAGGCAATGTGTTAGAGGGACAATTTGGTTGTGGCTTTAGGTTTCAAATATTATGCTCTCTAATTGTATAATAAATGACAACCTGCTATAGCATTTATTTCTTAAAATTTCAGTTGTTTCTTAACCAATCTTACTGCAGTTTACTTCACTGTAATATAAAATAACTATTTCATATTTGTCATACTTTAATCTGCCTTCAATTTAGATATAAATTGATTTGTGAAATGGCCATTAAACAAGTAGCCTACAACTATTCCTTTTTCCAAACACTGTTCCGAGTGCCAAGTTTGATGTGTGAATCTCCTAGTGCAGGTGCTGGATGGCAGCTCTGCTGCTTAATTATGCATGTTTGAATTTCTCTCAAGTTTGTCGCCCTAAGCTCTGTGCTGGTAGCCCTACATAAATTGTTTAAATTTGAATGTTCATTGCTTCGACATATGATATGTTCTCGCTCCCCCTCTCTCTCCGCTCCCTCTCTCTATCTCTCCCTATTTCTTTCCTGTTTGTTTCCTCTTTTTCTTCTCCTTCTGTCAATCTGCCTCCTTCATTCCAAATAATTGTTGGCTATACACTGTATTTCCCCCCCCCCCCCCCTCTCTCTATCCTCTCTATCTTTTCCACTTTCCCTCTTTCTTGCATATATTTGCTTTTTCTTTTTTTTTCCTTCTTCCTGTCAATCTGCCCCCTTCATTCCTGAAGATTCTTGCAGATAGCTCTCTCTGTGTATCTTTTTAAAGCTTAACCCTCATGTTCCAGAATATATGTAGATGATGGCTACACTTAAAGTTTGTTTAACAAAATACTTGTTGGGGAGATGATAAAATGTGTGCATTTTTTGGGCCAGTAATTTTAAGAAAGTTTTGAACCATAAATCAAATGGAATTCAAAAGGTATTACAACAAGTTTATAAAAACAAAAAAGTGAAGTACACCTTTATAAAAAGTATTAAATAGGAACAAAATATGACAAATCCTCCTATATTAGGCAGTTTTATACAAAGAAGACTGTTATCGCTTTCCCAAAGGTTATAAGGGAAGTCAAATCATAAGGACAATAATCGTGACAAACTAGTTGGTTTAAAGTGAAAGCAGCTGCCATAGGGGAGTCTGCATGTCCAATGAGAAGACAATACTGAAAGGTTATCACTGTACACTATGGCAAAGGGGTGGCACAATGGTCTTACAATCCAACTATTGGTTGACTCTGACATCATCGTCTGGCATAGAGGGAAGCGCATATAGTCTGCACACGTTAGGAAGTGCTGCCTGTGATCGCGGATGAAATCTTTCTTGATTGCCACGATGATAACCATTTGCAGAGGCCTAAATAATGCTTGCGTCACAACTCGCTAGTCAAGAACAATTGAGCCGTATACCTACAAAAGGACTAGCTGCAATACTGCTAGTGACTTATTAGATACAACAAGAGATAAATGCTGCATTTATCGACATGACACCTTTGATAAAGGCTTGTGCCAAGAAAAGACAAGAAAATTTGTGAAAAGGAGTGGCGAGAGATTGTGTCAGTGATTCATGATTTCCACTGTCAATTCTGATTGTAACTTAGTTTATGCTAACCAAAGCTAGCAATGCGATAAGCGTATTAGACAACGATATACAATATCCATGCATGATTTTTCTCAGATTTTGGTTTGATATTGAAATATGCATCTGTATCTTGTTTAGAATAAAGGAACTCAAATCACTTGTAGGTTAGATAGGTAAAGAAAATCCTTCTGAATAATAAAAAGAGTCATGTTTTTCAGTGCGCACCACAACTATCAATGTAATAACACAGTTAATCAAGGAAACACATATACATGTATAAACTTGCTCTGTGCCCCAAAATGTAGCACTTTTTGTTTGGTAAGCATCAATGAAAACTGACACATTCATTAATCGTTAATTCCCGTCATCTCGCACCGGGAAGGAAAGATTTTGCTAGTGGAAGGCGTACGTTTGATGACAAGTTATTGGAGAGGCTCCACCACATAGTCAATCATTAATGAAACTCACTATCTACTACAAGTCTCCCAGGAATGTTGGGAGGTCTGTCTGGAATCACAATGATTGATTTGCTATTGAAATGTTCTCATGAATTAGGCAATAGATGAAACCAATATTATTCACAGTCTCGTGAGGGGAAATGTGATGTGAATCCACTTTAGGGGTACTATTACATTGTCAGAGGAATTCACTCATGCTTAGTACATGTCTAATCAGACCTTATTGCTCAATATATGCTCTTATTGGTATGCTACCATGATTCCCATTTGGAAACATTCCTCTATTTATAATGGAGTAAACATGTTTTGATGATTGCTTTCACATGTTTACACTTTATACTCGATTTAATAATAAATATATTAACTTTCCTTGTCTGTTCGTTTTTTAATGATAAAGTTAATGCACTTCAGCATTGTCAAGTTTGTAGAAATTAGATTAAAAAAGCAACAACATATTGTTCTGCTTGAGTTCTATTGGGAAATGCAAAAAACATTCAGTTAAATAACTTAAACATTGCTTGGATGAATTTCAAAGCTTTCAATAATTGATGATTATCTTCACTGTAATATATGATAATCCCCAAGATATATCTTGTTTTGCTATCACATTGCTTCACGCAGATTTGATTTCAAATATGATTTATCACTTTTTATGGGGGTGGAAGGGGTTCAAATGTATTCTGCACAAAACTCTGGTCAATCTCTTTGATGTATTAAGAAGTCACACAAGATGATTGTTGTAAGGTACCTACAATTAAGTTCCCTAAATGTTGCTTTGTTTCCTACAGAATGCCCTGTACATTGGCTTACCTGATGCAGTTGTGAAGGTTCCAGTGGAGCGGTGTCATGAATATACCACACAGAGGTAGGTAGATATTAGAAGGCTTAGTAAATAATGTCATTAGAATATACCAATCATGAACATAATATTGAATACTCAAATAATTGTGATGTCTCATATTTAGTAAATAGAATGTATTATGTAATATATCGTTGCTAGAAAACTAAACCTGAATCTGATGGCCCCAAACAGTCAGTGGAAATTAGCATTGACAATGCACATGGTGTTATGTTACTACTTGATGTAGATGATGAAATATGCTCTCATTGATAATGTCTTATAATTATTATAATAATAATAATAATGTTTGCGATTTATATAGCGCCTAATATGATTGATAATCATCTCTAACCACTTTACATTATTACTAATATTCTCATTATATTGCTCATTATATTAATAATGATTTTTGTTATTTATGTTCTGCAGTGCTTGTCTGAATGCCCGGGACCCATACTGTGGGTGGCATCAACTGGAAACAGCTTGTACAACTTATCCAGAGAAGTAAGCCATAATTACATGATCAGGCCCATATTTTTTGTGTTCTATCCTCAATTGTAAAAGCTAAACGAACCTCACGAATACATTCACTCATACATACACATACAATGCACTCTCTCATACATTAAGAAGAAAATTGATATTTTTCTCAATATGTGATTTGAAAACATTAATTAAATTATGCATACTTTTTAGTTCATTTGGAGAAAAAAAATCTCTGCAAAGCGAAGGTTTTTTTGAAATGGTCAATATGAGAGGAGAACTAAGGCAAAGTAGGGAGGAATACTGCTGAGTGTTGAATGATTGTCCATTCTGTGTCTGTCAACAACTTGCACATAGAGATGCTATCTTGCTCTGTCCATAGACTGTCTGAGGTCTCTAGTCTACTCCTCATTGAATCAGTGAACACAGTGGCAGTTTGTGTGCAGAGGTTTTGGTGCAAAAGGCAATATCTGCATTTTTTGTCAATTTTAGATATTTGCGATTGAAGCTGCTGAAATATAGAGAAAGCAATACTAAATGATGTGATGCTATTGAGTGAAGAATCATTTGCAAGGCATCATTTCGTTTCATACAATAGCGTACTTATATTTAAATTATCAAAGCTGGCATTTATTATGTTTTGCTACAAATGACTGATATGTCCTTTGTGTGTCACATGGAAGCATCTAGGCCAGGGTGATTATCACAGAGATATTTAACATCAATCATCTTGCTTCTCACTATTCTCCATGGACCACCATATCATTTCTGGATCATTTTACCCCAGATATTCAATTGTGCATCTAATCAAACATATATGTCCACAAAATTCAATTGAAAAAATCTGGCTTTGATTGTCTTCAATCATTTCTTGGTGACAAAATGTTCCTGTTTTGATGTTGCTCATTGGGCTGTGATTCTTGGCTCATTGCTTGTGTGTGATGTGAAGTAAAAGGTTTCTTCTTGACAAGAAGTCAACTAGAAATTGTTGCAATCAATTGTTTCCTTGACACACTTGTCTGTTCTGTTGTACCTCTCCCTATGGACCGTGTATCCTGCATAGATTGTTCTTGACCTTTCTATTATGAAATGAATGAAAGCATTTATATCAAGATGTATTCATCTTTATGAATCTACTTTCAAATATCTTCAAAATGATTTCCTTTACAAACTGATTTGCTGTGTCTGATCGTTTTCTGTGGAGCACGGTCCCTTGGTTCCCTTTTCCATGAGCAAATATTTTATACTTTATTGAGAAGTGTATTTTTATGGAAAATTATAATATATAATATATACATACAGTATATATATGTTTGCCTGTTTCTTCAAAGGTACCACTTTGCATGTCACATATCTGTAATTGCATGATTGTTTCCGGCAAATTTTATGTTCTGTCAAAAAATATGTACATCAATTGATTTACTGAATTGTAAACTCTATAACCTATATAATTTGTAAAACTTAAGCATTTACTATTTTGCAGAGAACAATACATGTATCAAATTGAAGTAAAAGAATTGTAAACTATTTCTTTGATGGTAAATATATTACTCATTGCGGATATAGTATCGGAAATAATATCGCTAGTGATATTCGTTTGTCTCGCAATGTATGGTCAACATTGAATCTGAAAGATCACGATGTTTCTTTGATTGTCTCTTTCTATCTTGTACAGTCCTGATGAAGTTGTGTTTTGGTTACAAGACATCTCCAGCTGCCCCATCATTGATAACACAGGTTGGTTTCAACTTCAGTCATTTCCACACTTATGATACTAGCTGTTCTATTTGTTGTATTTCAGTATCGAGTGTACCTATCAGGAGCTTCTTTCGTACAATTGTATACCTGTTCAGCAGAATTGGCTTGAAATGTGTGTGTCATTGCTTCAAATGTTGGACCTAAATTTTTTACGTATATAGAAATATACAAGTTGATATGAGATACATATATTTTTAGTACTAATTTAATAATTTATTAATTCAATAGTTATCTTTTTCCCCATCATTTTCTTTAATCTTATTCCTGTCTTGTGTTCCTTTCTACCAGTTGATGGTGGTTTTGGGAAGTGGTCCAACTGGACACAGTGCTCTGATCCAGAGGGATTGGAAGCATGCATGTGCCGGACCCGTGAGTGTGACTCTCCCAGGCCGGCGTGTGGTGGGGCCAAGTGCATCGGGGAATACCAGCAGGTCGTCAACTGTACAGGTAGACCCAGCGGCCACAAAGGGCCCGGCACGGCGCTTGATAATTACAGGCCAGGTACTTGGGTGCATGCGTGTGCATTTTGTCATTTCACTCTTTCTTTTATGTTGTTTTTGTTTTACTCCTGCCCCCTTTTGATACCCTTTTTTTCTTTCCAAAACAGTTCCACTAGAACTAGTCCCCCAAATCAGAAAGTCTTCAGAACAGCCTAGTGTTAGTGGTCTGGAATATACATGTACTAAGGCTTGGGTTGATGCAGAATGCATGTTTTACTAAATCAAATACATGTAGTCTTCAATGGGCTGTATAGTATTTCAGTGTTATTGACAATGGTTGATAATGCTAGTTTGGCTTACCAAGAAATAGAGTTGTGATAGATTTGTTTAGATTGGATTTGTTGTGAATACCTTCCCACTCCATCTGCTGACAAACTAGGAACCTCTGAAGATATTGTGTTATCATATACATTCATTTTTGGTACTGTGTGACCTGTTTAATAGCATATAGTGTGTGTATTGCTTTTTGGATGGAATGGATAGAAATATGACCGGTTTCAAAACAAACCTCCAAATATTTCATTGACTCTCAGACAGTCGATTTAGAAAACGTAATAAATTGCATTATAAGTTTTCAAAAGAACTTTTTTAAAGAATAGATTACACATTGACATTTTTCATTAATCAGTGTATGCTCGAGTAATATGGTAAAGATCACTTTCAATATTGAAATAAGGAGTACAATCTCTCATTTGAAGTTATCCAGCTGTTTTTTCTTACATTGTGGATCAGTGTCCAAGAATGCGCTGAAAAGGACTGCCAGTATAAGTATGAAGAAGTTTATGTTGTCAACAGTTTTTACTCTTTATCTTCATGCATGAGCATGGCCAAGTTTAGTCAAATTCAATTTTGTTTTTATTTCAAGATATAATTCTATTTTATTTCAATTTTGATCAAGTTATAGTTTCTGTTACATATATTTTATAATTTATCTTTGTAGTGCATATGTTGTAAGTGGCATTTTTGAGACAATTCTTTAATTTTTTTAAATTTTGTTGCATTGCATGGTTGCATTTTATATATATGGCTCTTGTATTTTTGTTTGTAAATATAAGACTAGCAATTTAATAACCAATTTTGAATCCTATTAAAGGTGCATGACTTTATGATTTTGACTGGATGTAATAGTAGACCAGTCTCTTACTGAAATGGGAAGAATATTTATCTCTGAAATCATTCTGAAATGCAAAATACTATGCATCAGACTCATTGCATTTTGTTGCCCTTTTCTGTTCAGCATTATATACATGTATTTCAAAGAGCATGTTATTAATTATTGTAAATATTTATGGAATCATTTCATTAAAAGACTTGGAAACATCATCAATTTAAACAGATAGTTCAGTAATATTTTTTATTCTAAGAAAAAAAAAGAGTATTACATTTCATGAAATATCATGAACTTGGAGAAATAAAACAAAAAAATATATAATTTCTAATGAATAGTTACAATTATACAAATTTATAAAAGTAACAACTCCTATACATATAGCTTCTGTTACTACTAGTATATAAATGAAAAATTGAGGCCTTACAAAAAATTCAAAGGAAATTGGAGAAAAAAAGACCATGCATGCACACCTGACTTCACTGATCATGTAAACTCTTTATAAAACCATACCTGCCAACCAGTCCGATTTTGCCGTTTATTAAAAATCGGACTAGTACGATTTTTAAGTCAGAAAAAAGAAAGAAAAAAGTGTGGTCAAATGTTAAAAGATAAGGCTAAGATAGCACAAGAGAGCATCTAGAACCCTAGAGCTGGACCCCGGCCGCAAAGGACTTCGCGCTCGTGATGTGCGCTTCGCGCACGTGATGCGCGCTTCGCGTTCGCGATGTGCGCTTCGCTCACATGAGAGTAAGATTTTTTATTTTCAAATGTTGGCAGGTATGTAAAACTCCTTAAACAAAAATGTGTTTTATTTCTAAAACATACAACCCCTGTAGCCGCCATTGTTTGGTTCACATGCCCAAGGGCCAAGGGACTTTACTTTGGTGGACTCTGGCCCACACTGCTAATGGTCTCCCCTGTTTCAGCAGTAATCACTCATTTTGTATTAATCTACGTAGTATTTATGTGCAGTAGATATATTGTTGTCATTGTTTAGTTGAATGAATACTAATACTTCTATTGTCTTCCATCCAATCTCAGGTTTCTGGGGAGATTGGAGCATGTGGACAGAGTGCTCTGCTCCGTGTAATGGAGGAATCCAATCCCGAGTCAGGGACTGTGTGAATGGACAAGCCTGTGTGGGAGATTCCACTCAGACACGGGAGTGCAACAAGCAGACCTGTTCAGGTGAGGGACAGAATAAGAGTCAAAAACAGGAATTAAGTGATGTCCGCAGACAGATTATTTTGTCTGTCGTTGATTTCAAACAATTTAGGGGGAATTGTGTTTGTTTATGTTATTAATGAAACATACTCTGAATGGGTACATAAATATTTTCTTGCTTGCAAATCTTGGTGTTTAAAATATTTTGTAATCCACTTTTATTATTCGTTAGTTCCTGTATGGTTAAAGATTGGGGGAAATGATGATGAAACTTGTAAATTCACAAATTGACATTTGTTTCTTAGATGAACTAAATATTTTAAAGCCAAATGTTTTGTTTGATTGCAGAGGTGCGACGCCCAACCCTGTGGACCCCCTGGCAGGCCTTCAACATGTCCAAGGATGGACTGATGATGCAACGCTTCCGCTTCATCTGTCGTGCACAGGTTCCTGACAAGTCCATGGTATCGGTCGGCAGACTCAAGGGCCAATCCAAGTTCTGTCCATTCAGCAGTAAGCGCTGCTGGGGTGAAGGGGGTGAGTAGCAATGTAGTTAGGTCTTTCTGTGTTCAGATTGGATTATGATCTATTGGCTGGGGTGCCCGACCAGTCCATGGTGTCTGTGGACCTCAAGGACTTGACCAAGTTCTGTCCAGCGTGCAGCAAATACTTCTGGAAATGCTTGTGAGACATAATGAGATAAACAGTATTACATCTGCATGACTCTATTACATGCACTTAAAATATTCAACTTTTAGTTCAGATTTGCCCCCAAATTGATGTATGCAAACAAAACAATTAAATTATTATTGGAGAAAAGAAGTTCACGATGAAGTGCAAGCAAAGACTGATGCAATGCTCCCTCCCTATCTTCCCCTATTACAGAGTCCTTTGGTGGTTGGACAATGTGGTCACCATGGCAACCATGCAGCTCATCCTGTGGAGAAGGCACTCAGCTCAGACACAGAAACTGTTTCCCTGACAACGCAGAGTGTTCCGGACATTTCTACGAGAAGCGTGATTGCTTGATCAGCCTACCCTGCCCAGGTAAATAATAGTACCGTATCAATAGTATATCATTTTAACTGTTGACGTATGTGTCAAAGGTAAAAACTTGCTTTTTATTTGTAAAGAGATGATCTATCATGAGATCATTTATAAGCTGTTCATCAATAAAGCATTTCAATGAACACTTTCTGTAAGACAGCATTGCAAGATGTGGCTTGATGCACTTGTTGCTAGGGGGCTAGAGATGATGGGGCATGCGTTTGATGAGCTGCAGTAAGATCATCTAACAGAATCTTTGTGAATGCACACTGTATATGAAAGAAAATGAGGTAAACCATGAAGATCTAAACCCCTCCCAAAGTTCCATAATTCAAGTTTAAACGTCCATATCTCTCTTGTCTCTATATTAGCTTACATGAATTGGGAATCATTGAAAAGCCTGTTTTTATAATTTTATATAAAATTCTATTAGGATCATTTCGTAACAAAATAGATATCAACGCTCAAACTTTAATTGCGGAGGGGTTTCATAGGAAACATATTGTAAATGAGGCACAATATTGTCATCTTCCACAGTGGGGTTTCATAGGAAACATATTGTAAATGAGGCACATTATTGTCATCTTCCAAAGTAGGGTTTCATAGAAAACATATTGTAAATGAGGCACATTATTGTGATCTTCCACAGTGAATGGAGGCTGGGGTTGCTGGGGTGAGTGGAGCGAGTGTTCGGTGAGCTGCGGGAAAGGTGTCAAACAGCGCCACCGTGATTGCGTCAATCCTGAGCCACGCAACAACGGACGAACCTGCGAAGGGTCTGCGATGGAAGAGGTGGCATGTGACGGAATCAATTGCGACAAGACTGGAATCTTTGAACGTGAGTTGATAAATCCATTGCTATCGATCTTTCTACATCTATGTGTATCTTGCATGTTTTAAAGAATGTACAGCTATGTAACTTTGATAAATTGATTTATTAGTACATGCACTGTATGGTTTATTATGTTCACCCAGAAATTAATAGTTATTTTATATGATCAAATACTAGAATACCTAAAAGATGTTTGATAATGGCCCTCTGATTTTAATATTTTCAGAAAAGATGAGAAATAGCATCATCATTTGACTCTCAATATGTGTTAGCCACCCCAACATTTTTTTAAAAAAATAAATTAAATAAATAAATAAAAATAAATAAATAAATAAAAAGTGAAAAAAGATTGAGGAACTCCGTCTTAAAAATCCACCAAGAATGTAAATATTTGAATGACATCTTAATCCATATTGCTAAAGATTGTCATGTGCAGGGATATAGAGGGTGGTCTTCAACAAAATGTGTAACTAGCTTGGGCTAGTCTGTGCGCACTACATAACACTGAGCCAGTGTGTATTTTGTAACCTGTGCAAGGTGTTTGCAAGATGATTTACCAATGCGAATCACCTTTGAATACATTGTATTTAAGTGCACCTGTTGTGTTCTCCCCCCATATGCAGTACCTGACTGGCCAGGCCTGTCAGTGCGGTCAGGCCAGAGAGCCCCCAGCAACCCTGGTGCAGGGGGTGTGGTGCCCTCCTCTGCCTCTGACCTGGGCTGGAAGGAGTGGAGCAAGTGGACATCCTGTAGTCACAAGGGCCGCAGACACCGCAGCAGGAAGTGCGAGAGTGCCACGCCCAGCCTCGGCCAGTGCACCGGCTGCGTCAAGGAGATTGACTGGTGCTTCGGAAACGGTAATAACAATTATTTGAAATGGTGAAAATTCTTCCATAATAAACAAAGATAAGAACTTATAGTGTGATGTCAATCTTTTTATGACTTTTGTTGCAATGAAATTATACACATTTTCAGATTTGATTTGCATGTTGTAAGTTGCTCAGCATTTTCTGCTAGTTGGACATTCTGTCCCAAGGCAATGAATTGTCATTTATTTCTTCTACTCTACATGTGTGTGCATATCCTAACTAATCGGCCTGTGGTGATTAATTGTCCTTCTCCCCATTGTGTCATCTACAGAGGACTCCCAAGGAGCACCCTTCCAAGCCCCTGAGGTGCAGCGCCTCCAGGCCTCACCCCCTAAGTGCACCCCTAACACAGAGTCCATGGAACCTCTCTACTTCTGTGTGGTGGCGCTCGTGGCAGCGGTAGCTGGCTCCGTCATGTCACTGTCTGTCTACATCTCATGGCAGAAGAACCACCGGCGGCGAAGCAACCATCTCGACTATGAAGACGACGATGAGGAAGATGAGGAGGAGGATGAGTTTGGTGACATGGCGCAGTACTCTGACTCTGAGTACTCGTACGATGGAAGTGAAGCAGAGGCATCGCCTCTCCCGCCCACAACGCATATTACTGCAAACCCCACGACAGGGTCAGACAGTGAGAGGTGAAGAGAGAAACGATGTAGCAAGTGCACAAGCCTACCTACACTCCCCAATGCAGCACCGTGGATAGAGGGTAACACACAAGCCTACCTAACCCAATGCAGCGCCCTGGATGGAGGGTTACACGAGATCATCTGTGGCTCATTAATATAGACTCAAGGGATATGTGTTGAAGGCATTGATGCACTGACATGGAGACTCTTTTCATGTTAATTTATCTTTTATTGGGAGGACCTTGAGTTCACCCAGAATGCACCTTGCGTGTCCATTGTACATGTGACTCTGATAGCGGAGATATCTGCAGTGTATCTAGGCAACAGACAAGTGTCAACTCTTTACATGCGTTTGTGCTGAAATAACAAGGATACGTACATGCTGATGTGGAACATACTTTAATACTAGAATGCAGACATTTTGCGTGATAATCCTGAATACCTTATTTATATTATATTGTATATGCTCTATTTTGATTATGTGTATATGTATGTGTTATGTTCTATGTGTATTTTAACTGCTGTGGATTATATGTCCTTTTTATTTATAACGTCTCATACTGAGAAATTAAAGGTAGTAAAACATGGTGAAATTCAGAGAGGTTTTTAGTGCTTGTTAATGGAATATGAATATGATGATGAAGTAAAGTCTAACCTACATGTATTTATGCAAGTCGATGTCAAAATGTAAACCCATATTGTGACAAAATAATCTATGCAAGAAAATAATTATGTTAAGACCCCATTCTAACAAAATATTGAAGCCTGTTTGTTTCAATTAATTATAATACAAACCAAACCCACTACAGGATTTGTGCGTTTATTTAATAATTGTGATAACATTTTACAGCTCTTAGTAAAAACATTATTTTTTTTAAGAAATATTTTTAGTGAGGAAATGTGCTATTGGCTATTCAAGATTACTTTATGTGATATATTTGGTAGGGTAAAGCAATAAAACAAAAACATTGTCCTTTTATTTATTTATTTAAAAAACTCACAAATGTTTAATATTTTTGTAACAAAATTATATGAAGAAAATGTTAAGCCATCATTTGTTTTCAACTCCTTAAAAACTTGTGTTGTTCATTCTAAGCATGTATATTCTTGTGTGTTGTTTCTCTCTAATACAAGGATAATGCTAAAGCTTGCCCAAATGATGATCTCAACAAAATTATATCTTGCTATTAACATCTTCTGGCATTAATATGACAGTTTAATTGAAATTTGTTTTATATTTAAGCAAGAAAGTGATCACGCTTGTGTCAAATTTTAGCTGATTAATATCTGAGTGTAAATGAGAATTGTTTTATCCTGTGGTAATTTAATGACTGATGTAGTGTTGTTTTATCAGGGTCTATTGGCTACATTGTGTTAGGAGTGTGATGTTTCAATTCAAGTCAAATTCGCTGTGTCTCTTATTTCTTTAAGTGGAAGATGTTTATAAAAATGACACAAAATTTGAGAAAAAAGATGTTAGCATTTGTTTATGAAATATTGTATATAAAGTGTGTATTTATATGAGCAATATCACTACCAAAATAGATGTTGCGACCTTGTCAATATACCAAAAATACAATTGTAAATAGGACTTGTACAATTGCTGGCATGTTCTGTTTGACAAATAGGGAATGTTCTGTGCAAAAATATGTAGGATAGAATATTCTGCTTCCTCATTTGCATAGGAATTCAGCCCTCTAGTGGTTGGATGCCCTTGTTTTTGTAGTTGATGGCTTTTATTTGGCAAATCAAATCCAGATAGTGAGAAGACAATGCATTATTCTAAGAATGAATATGCAACTAGGATATCTTTTAAACACTCATGAAATACATGGTCTTTATAAAAACAATTTGATATTGAATATTAATCAAAATCGTGCTCCTAACATCAATTTTTATCCATTTTTATCTCAATTTTCTTTTCATTATGCATTCAAATTTTCAATTAAAAAGAAAGTAGTAATATTTTTGTCTCAGCAATAATGAGTAAATGTTGTAGCTATAACTATGTATAAGGCATAACCAGCCTGATCACTATGGCTGCAATTCACAAATTAAATGTGTCATAATTATGACAAAACTTTATACCTTAGTTTAGACCACTGTTCTATGGAAGGCCAGGTGGCAACTTTTTGTATGACATCACTTTACACCTTGGTTTTAGACCACTGTTCTATGGAAGGCCAGGTGGCAACCTTTTCATCTCGTGAGAATAATTGCTATTCCCTATTCCATGACGAAATGAATGAACAAAGAAAAATATAATGAATTCGAATTAATTCAGTATTTTTACTTTACAACAGAATTGTTATTGTATAGTGATTCTAACATCTGAATTCTAATCCTTATATTGGAAATGAGAGCTGATCGATCCTGCCGCTTTTCATATAACCATGGCCATTGTAAACCACCTTTGTCAGTTCTAGCTATTGTGTACACGTGCATATACATTTGCAAGTAGTTCAATACACAAAATGTTTGTTTTGAGATATATGTTGAATTATGCAATTTGACCTTAAAGGGATCTAGTAACATATTTTGTGATGAATGGTTGGTAACATGTAGTTTGTGATTTGATATGTCTTCTGAGTATTGTGTGTAAAATGTGTTATAGGGACTGTCCGCCTTTTACAAATCGTCTGAACAGTTTCCAGTAGACGGATGAGGATGAATGTAACACACACACAAAAATTCAGATCAAACAGCCCTGTAATTTGGATTCTACGAATGAAAAACGAATGCGCCCCTCCGCCAAACTATATATCGGTCAATAAAGGAGTTTAACTGATTAAGCATAATATTCAAACAATATTGTACTTATTCTCGTAAAGGTATTGTGAAGCCGACATTTGTAAAGGTATGTCACGGAAAGGGTCTCGAAAATGAAGAATATACAATTACATGTCAGTTTTAGCGAGTTTTGGTTATTTTGTTTAGTATTCGCTTACGCCGTTGTTCGATCACAATCTGTGCGCGGGTCACGTAGTAGTCACGCACAGCAATGTGGTACTCCGTGGAATGCGCCGTGAGCGAAATTTCGCACCGGGTGAATACTCGTATAATGCACAATTAAACGCGCTGTGTCGTTTTATTATTTTGAGGTCTATAACTCCACGAAAAAGGGATTTCAAGCCCTAATTGAAATTTGGCTTGCAAAAGGAGGACAGTCCCTTTAAATGGATGTCATATGGTCAAGTAATGAGGGGAAATGCAGTTATATTCCCTAACTCATATTACACTGACTTTGTACACAGTTTCGACTATCCAATGGATAGCTGACCAATCTGAACACTTCAATCGTAAATATCTTTTTAACAAAAGGGAAATTTGAAAAACCCAAACCTGTGCCATGTTTCTATTTGTAATATGGTTATAACACGGTATAGGAGAACCACTAGATTAAATTTGTGTTATTTGGACAATGTTACTGGATCCCTAACTCTTAGGTATTGATGTTATTTTCAAAGCTGTATTTGCATTTAGGTTATTTGGCTAATATTTGTGTGTATTCATTATCTGTAGAATAAAAGACTGATTTTGGAGTAGATTTATGTCAAGAGGCATTATATGATGTCTCATTGAAGAGAAGTGTTATTTTATTTTCAAAATGTATAAATCAAACAATTATATAACGTATTTATATCACTGTAATATACATGTACATTGTAATGAAATGTATAGATGGCTTTTGGTCTGTTGCACATGCTTGTACTAGGAATCACTGAGACATAAAAAGGCCTACAAATTTGTATTTTTATGTCTCAAGATCAAATATTTTTGTCATTTTATATGTAATATGTGTATATATAAAATTATGTGAATAATGTTAGGGTGTTACAAAATGGCTTTTTAAGAAAAAATAGATTGTGTTGGAAGAGTTTATAAAAAAAAAATTCAACACGGAAAATGGTACTGAAATGTGTACAATCATGTCAAATGATGAATAATGAGATTTATTGAAGTTGATTATGATCAATTTTAAAAGTTGTTAAATTCTAGTACATATTATTTGCGAATTGACACCAATCTTGGTCAACTCTAGTTAACATGTAACCACATGTGCTTGTTCAGTTTGGCCCTTTTTTCTTTAGATTGTTTTGTTAATTTCATAATGAGCCAATTTATTCTCATTAATTACCAGATTTAAACCATAGTTACTACAATCATGTATGTGGCAATTGTATTATTTGTTCCTGATCTGTCTTATTTATACTGTATTCATAACTCTTTACTTGTGTTTATATGATTATGCAAGCAACACTTGTTTTTTCCTCCTCCTTGTGTACCAGTATGTTACCTCGCCTTGTAGGAGAATAAATATGATCAGCTCTTCTAACAACAGTTGTACACAGTTGTATTTATTGGATGTTTTGGGGAGAAAATGGTGAAGCAAAGTGAAAAATGTTGTTATATTCTGCAAGCTACACATTCAAACACAACATATATGCATCATAATACAAGTCAGTAATTTACATTATACACAAATACGCATACTCTATACTACTACTACTACTTAGCGGACGCATCTGAGATTGAGTTCACAATATAAAATAACATTAAAATGAAGGGACATTGCCACCTCTCAATCATTATGTGAAAGTTAAAGGCAAATGCCAGTAATGGGAAACGCCCCACATGCAAAAAATGAAATGTACATTCTTATTACCAACCATGTGAAAGAATATAATTTGACTAATATGGGATTATAAACATTTGGCCAGGAAACCACCTAATGGATTTGCAAAATTATAAAAATGATTTGCAGTAGATTGATCGCTAACGCGGAATCGTGCATACGCTACGTGCAAAAATCCACGTGCTCTGCACATGGTTTCCGGTATGCGGCTATTGGATTTTTTCCGATATTTCTGCATGTAACGATGCTAAGGTTCGGATTTTACCACACAAGTTCTTTTTAAATACTTAATCAACAATATTGATCAATTATTGTGGCCAATATGAATGTTTTCTGTAACTTTCCCAAAACTGTTATTCATCTTTGATACAATAGTCTTCTTTGAGTGCTAAATTGCCCAAATCCAAAATCTTCCTGGGGCTTTGCCCCTGGGCTCCCATTAAAGCCGTACCCAGGGTGAAATTCCCATTGACCATTACCAATTTAAATAAATTTTAAATCAAAGAATTACCAATTGAAATCATTTGGTAATCGAAGAGCATGCATATATGGAACATGAAACAATTTGGACCAATTGAAACTAATGGGTACCAATTTAAGGCAATTTGGACAAATTTAAACCAATGGGTACCAATTAGAAACCAATTAGAATTTCGATTGGTTTCAATGGGAATTTCGTCCTGGGTATGACCCAGTCCCCTGTACACACATATTTAGGATTTCTCGCTATACCCACTAACATTGAGCTTATCGAAATGACGCATCATACCCCCCTATTTCGAGAAGAAATCGATGCCTATAGGTAAAACACTAAGATATATCCACACACACACCACAAAAACAAAACAAAATTAATAATAAATGTTTGGTGCAAAGCCTTCAATGCAGTTTTGTAAAAATATCGCTGTCGATCCTCCCCCATATTTACCTTTAAAGGGCCAGATGAGTTTTGGTATAGAGGGCGCTACACAAAATATTTTGTTGTTGTGAGATAATGAAAAACTGAGTGTCAAATTCGAAAAAGCATACAATTTTAATGACAGAATAAAATTTATTTGATCAAAATCGGTTCAGAAATGGCTGAAATATCCATAAACATATACCATTTGTAATACTTGTGGGGCCCAACAATTATTAGATAATTTTGAACCAGCCGTTAAACAAATTTTTAAAATGCTTCCTCTTTTCAAAAATGTACAAAAGAGGTTTTTGAATAGCTGTTGTTTATCTCTCTATCTAATAACTATTTCAACAAAACATCACATATGCACAATATTTCATTTAAAATGGTTGAAACCGATGAGGGTTTAGAGAGCGCCCTATTGAGTTTTAACGGCTATTTTAAAAAATGATAACAGGCTTTTTACTTAGTCATTAGTAATTTTGTATTCCTTTCGAGCATGGTGGAGTTATAACTATCAGTTTGTAATGTAATGGTGCAGGTTTTGGTTACTAAAATTCAGTTTGACCAAAACTGTACTCTCTTTACCAGAACTCAACTACCTATATCCCTTTAATGTACATACTAGGCTTTCATAATCATCAAAATTGAGGTGCCATTTTAAAGATAATTAAAATGTGCTTTCTAATGATTCAATAGTATACATTCGCTCGTCGAAATCAATCGTCATTAATCGTCGAAAGAACTTGAACTTAAAGGGGACCACCAGGCAAAGAACAACACATTATTATATGTTTTGGTACCGTTTTGTGATATCAAATAGATACCCAACATTTTGCAAAGGGTTGTGTAATTCATAAACAAAGCAATTAATTTCCACCACTTACGGAACCACTGCTATTTCCTGGTTCCATACGGGCCAACCATTTGCGAGTGCGCCAATGCTATTCACGCGCACGTTTGTAAACAATAGATTCCCGGGCGATTCGTTCACTCTGCACACGTTGCAATTCACCGCACACATAGCAGTCTGCGTAATTCAGACCGCATGAACGCATGCTTTAGAATGGTGATGCGTTTCCAATTTTTTTTTCTTTTTCTGGAAACATATTTTTGTGAACTTGTTGATGGAATGGAATACTAAAGATGTTACCTTTCTTTAATAAGAATATTATTTTTGGGTGGTGGTACAAAAAAACAGTAGTATGAGAGGCGTAACCTGCCAACTGAAAGTCTTTGGCGCATTTTGAAACATTTTACTTCTGATCTTCCCCCTTTCTCAGATATACGCATACACCAAATTCAAAATGTATACACTTATGATATGATGTTAAAGAGGAACAAGCACCCTATCTAACTAACATGAGTTCGTATTGAAAGAGACAATCGAACGCAATCCTGAGATTCCCAACTGTTTATAATACTGTTCACCTTGTGCAATCCTAAATTCAACAGTTTCGAGTTTAGTGTTCTATGAAAGATAAATATCATTAAAGAGCTAGTTTGAGAAGATGATTGGGACCTCAAAATATATTTTAGTGGAATTATAATATTCATTTTTAGGCTTCGAAATAATGACGGTCACTGCCACCGTTTAAAGGGATAGTACAGTTGTGGTCAAACTTAATTTTTTGTAACCAAATACTGCACCACGTCCATAACATTACAAACTAAAGTTATAACTCCACCATGCTCGAAAAGTATATACTAAATTACAAACGATTAAGTAAAAAGCTTGTTATCATTTTTTTTTAAAGAGCAGTTAAAACGCAAGAGCGCGCTCTCTAAAATTGCATTGGTTTAAATAATTTTTTACGAACAAATTGTACATGCGATGTTTTGTTGAAATAATGATTAAATAGAGAGATCATCAACAAATATTTTAAACCTCTTCTAACAATTTTTTAGTGTAAGCATTTTATTTTGTTTTTCTTAAATCATCGAATAAACCTGGGGCCCCAGGGTAAACCCTAACCCTAATTTATCACAGCAACAAGTGAATGGTACTAAATACTCTATAATGAAGAGCTTAAAGGACAATGAAACCCAAGCAAAATGTTGCTTTCATAGACTTGAAGAGATTAGGAGGAATAATTTCTGAAAGTTAGAGCATAATCGGGCAAGAAACAAGAAAACTATGGCTCTTTGAAGATGTCCATTATTCACCGGCCGGAAGTGCGCAATCGTTTGCTGCACTAGCTGACAGATATAGTGGATTGGCGCGCGCTTTCAATTTGGTTCGCCACAAAAATCTCAGCTTACACATAATTTGGCGACTAGTATATAAACTATAAAACTATTGTAGCAACGTGACTGCGCGAATTCCAACAAAAGAGACAGAACATGGGTGCGATATCGACGATCGTGATAAAAAAAATCCACTATACTTTCAATACATTTGTTAGTGATCCGTTTTAAATATTGTCCTGTTCATCATTTGGTTTTATAAATATATGCTTTATAATAAATATATTATTATAACGATGTACATGAATTTAATTTTTTTTTAAACCTTTATATTCATGCAACATACAAGTAAAACGAATCTATTTATACGTAAACAAAACATCAAAAAACACGTGCACAATACTCGAGGTTCACCTTACTACACGAGCTATGCTGGCGCAGCATAATATTATCGCATGCTGTGTAAGCGCGCGTTACACTGCTTTAGCCGGAACAAGATAACGACCTTTGACCAATTTCATCGGTATTTTTCACCCGAACCATTTCATGTTGACGGTTTCATCGGAGTGACACCGATAGAAAGAGAATTTCTCCTACTCTAAAGTAGGAGAATTTAATCGCCTTTTTCTCTTCTTTTCATCGCCTATTCTATCGGCTTTTTCTCCTCTGTAGCATTCATGCTGGCCGTTTCATCGGATGCGTCCGGACGCATCCGATGAAAAGTCAGTGAGCATGAAAGCAACATTAGTGCATACAACAATTTGTCTGGATTTTATTGTCCTTTAATTCCAACAGGCGCTAAATCCACTTTTTC
The DNA here is from genome assembly GCA_037951105.1 of Echinarachnius parma. Lineage (NCBI taxonomy): Eukaryota > Metazoa > Echinodermata > Echinoidea > Clypeasteroida > Echinarachniidae > Echinarachnius > Echinarachnius parma. The sequence goes on along the minus strand of JBAMJV010007952.1, from coordinate 11,544 downwards.
AACTTTCGAGAAAAAGCAGGTTTCTTTGTCCAACTCTGTACACACGCCTATGGGAATATGACAATTAAACGTTCCATATTTAGGTGGGCTGTATGACCCATACAGACCACCTTATAATTTCGTCAGAATCGTCTTTATTTATTATTATTAGGTGGGCTGTATGACTCATACAGACCACCTTATAATTTCGTCAGAATCGTCTTTATTTCTTTATTTCTTTATTTTTTCTTATTTCTACCCACTTTTTGTGTGCAAGATGACCTTGACTGATGACGTCATCTAGGCGCCATTTTGTATTATTTTCGTCAAATACATAATGTATCATAACTCTATAATGCAATATTATAACTATATCATATTTTACATGATGAAAGTTAATGTCATAACCATAAGCATAGCAAGGTTTTCAATTTTGACCATGGCTGATGACGTCATCTAGGCGCCATGTTGTATTTATATTTGTCAAATACATTATGTATCATAACTCTATAACGCAGAATCAAATTTTTGGGGGATCTATTTTGCCTATACTCAACAGCCCACCTATACTTGTTCAATGACAAGTATCATGTCTAGTTATTATTATTAGGTGGGCTGTATGACTCATACAGACCACCTTATAATTTCGTCAGAATCGTCTTTATTTCTTTATTTCTTTATTTTTCTTATTTCTACCCACTTTTTTGTGTGCAATATAACACGAAAATGGCTTGATGAAATGTCTTGAAAATTGGCACACATATGTATAGGCATGTGGACTAAGCAGAGCAAGATTTTCAACCTTGACCTTAAGTGATGACGTCATCTAGGCGCCATTTGGTATTATTTTCGTCAAATACATTATATGTATCATAACTTGATAATGGCTTAAAAATTGGCACACATATGTAAAGACATGTGGACTAATCATAACAAGGTATTCAACCTTGACCATGACTGATGACGTCATCTAGGCGCCATTTTGTATTTTTTCGTCAAATACATAATGTATCATAGCTCTATAACGCAATTTCATAACTATACCTCGCACAAAAAGTTCCGCAATCGAGGTTTGCACATTAATAAATGTTTTATTACGCTATTACCATTCATAAATTTGGTATCATTGGAGAGCGTGAATCCTCCTCTCTACATTGATATAACATTTGCTATGAATATTTTATCATGGAATGTGCATTGCATCCAAATGTAGGGCAAAGTCAAAAGTGAAATGTTGCAAAATGCACTGATTTTGTCAACAGAGTGCCTTCCTTGGCTTGAATGGGGGTGAGGTGGTCATGCATTCAAGCCACGTTTTAATCTTTAAACAAAAGGAAGGCACACTGTTGACAAAATCAGTGCATTTTGCAACATTTCATGTTTTACTTTGCCCTACATTCGGATGTAATGCACATTCGATGATAAAATATCCATAGCAAATGTTATATCAATGTAAAGAGGAGGATTCACGCTTTCCAATGATACCAAATTTATGAATGGTAATAACGTAATAGGCATTCAAGCCACATTTTAATCTTCAAACAAAAGGAATTAGGCCCTTTGTTATCAATGGTAATAACCTAACAGAAAAGTTATTAATGCGCAAACCTCGATTGAGGAACTTTTTGTGCGAAGTATATATCATATTGTATATATGAAAATTAATGTCATTACCATAAGCATAGCGAGGTTTTCAACCTTGACCATGACTGATGACGTCATCTAGGCGCCATTTTGTATTTATTGTTGTATAATACATTATGTATCATAACTTGATAATGGCTTAATGAAATATCTTACAAATTGGCACACATATGTAAAGGCATGTGGACTAATCATAACAAGGTATTCAACCTTGACCATGACTGATGACGTCATCTAGGCGCCATTTTAAAATTTATTTTCGTCAAATACATTATGTATCATAACTTGAAAATGGCTCAATGAAATGTCTTGAAAATTGGCACACATATGTATAGGCATGTGGACTAAGCACAGGAAGGTTTTCAACCTTGACCTTGACTGATGACGTCATCTAGGCGCCATTTTGTATTATTTTCGTCAAATACATAATGTATCATAACTCTATAACGCAATATCATAACTATAACATATTTTACATGATGAAAGTAAATGTCATAACAGTGAGCATAGCAAGGTTTTCGACCTTGACCATGACTGATGATGTCGCCATTTATTTCTGTCAAATAAATTATGTATTATAACTTCAAATGGCTTAATGAAATGTTCTTAAAGACAGTTGACACAATCATGTTCATTATAAAACCATACACTTATACACTCATTATGGTGCACAATACTTTTGGTGTTGGCATAGAGTTTATCAATGGTATATATCTCAGAAAACCACGTGTGCAGTAGGACCGTTGTATAGGAACAAGACCAAGAATAGTGGGTCTTTGTACTTTAGCAAAAAATCACCTAAATAGGTGCACAAAATGGTGTAATGTTACTCCTTTACCAAGTCTGCACATTTCGCCGTTACTTTGCACCTTGTTTGATTCTCGCTTGGTAGCTTATCAAGCAAATGACCAATCAAAGGGGCTGTAGTGAATCTACGTGTGAGGAAGAACTATTTTCATATTACGTTACTGTCAATTTCTCTGTTTTTCAAATCCCTGCATGCATGATGAGCTATTATTTCACACAAGAACCAATACAGCAGTGATGTTAATCAACAATTTTGCATTTAAACACAAAATACATGTGTTTTCTCTCCGTGAGTGAATTGTTTCTCTCGGACCCTGTAATTGGTTGATAGCTGTTGTCATTAATATGATTGTACAGACCCATCTAATTCTTTTCAAGATTATATTAAAACAAAATTGGCACATATTCATTCAAAACCATAATGGTATACATTCATAATAGTGCTTGATATATTTAATGATTGACATAGAGTGTACGAATCTTGTATTAACAGAGGAGTACATAAAACTATGCGTGCAGTAGGACCATGGTTTAGGAACAAGACTAAGAAAGGTGCGACTTTGCCCCTTAGCAAAATGCACCCTAAAAGGTGCATAAAATGGTGCAACTTTAATCCTATGCCGAGTCTGCACATTTTTTCGTTACTTTGCACCATTTATCAACCATTTTTTCTTAGTGTGTACGTGGTGCAGCTATGCGCCTATACATGGTGGCCCAGAAATAACGGAACGGGGTGCTTGCTATAATGCAGACACATGATGCCCGTCATAGCAACTAGTAACGTTCAATGCGTGCGCCATTGTTAGTACCCATTATTCTCTATACACAGCTGAACGCACACTCACAATGGCGCACGGTTGATCGTTACTCGATGCAGTATGGCGGGCATCATGAGTCTTTAGTTTGGTAAGTACCCCGTTCCGTTATTTGTGGGCCACCCTGTATAGCATGCATGAAGGCGTGAAGCGGTCAAAATAAAAGCGGGAGGCAGCTGCAGGATCCTGCAGAGGCCCCTGGTGGACGATTTACCATGCGCTATAGGCAGTTTGTTATGCCCCTGTGACACTTCTCCGCTTTCTTGAATCCGCCTGGTTTCCGACTTGACCGAAACCATGCGTGACACTTGACCGAAACCAGTCGGGAGGATGCGGAAAGGCGGAACGAAATTTTGAAAATGTTCAAGATTTGCTTCCGACTAGTTCACGACTAAATTTGTCGGGAACAGTGCCGAAACAATACCGGAACTATGCCGAAACTAGCCGTGACAATGCCGATCATCGGCATTGTGGCCCGCCTGGTTCACGACAAGGTTCCGCACAGTTTCCGACAAGATTCCGACAAGATTCCGCACAGTTTCGGAATGGTTTCGGCATGGTTCCCGAATAGTTTACGCACTCGCAGTACTTGATCAAGAAACGAAGACATGATTATTTTTGGCCAAGTTTAAATGAAACAAATATTACATAGATAGTACAGTTCTGATTTTAGGGCGCTCTAAATCCTTGTTTTCTTAAAGGTAATCACAACTCATGTGTTATATTTGAAAAAAGGCACATATTTAAAAGACAGAATAAACAATTTGATCAAAACCGGATCAGAAACAGCGGAAATATTCATAAATATATGCGATTAATAAGAATAATTGTTTAGGCCCAACTTTTATTTAATAACATGTATTTATAAATCCTATGCATTGCTGAAAAAACATGGTGTATTTCGCTTTGATATATTTGTAATGATCTCTTTCCTTACTTATTTATTCAACCATTATACATTTTTAAAAAGCACTGTAATTTGGACGTGTTTGGGTTTTTCTTCCATGGACATACGGTTAAAGGGACATAGTAACAGTGTCCAAATCCTCAAAATCTAATTGGAAAACTAGCAGTTCTCTCATACCTTGTTTTGTTCGTATTAACAGAAAAAGCATGAGACAGGTTTCGATTTTTCTAATTTCCCTTTCGTTACAAAATTATGAACGATTGAAGTTTTCAGATAATGAAATATCCGTCGAATTTTCGAAACCGTGAACAAAGCGAGTGCTGTGAGTTAGTGAATATCACTTTGCATTTTTGCTCATTACTCGGCCATTTGGCATCCATTTGACTTGAAATTTTCACACAATACCCTGTGGACATAATAAATAACAACAATATACATTATATCAACCAATCATCACTTTTTGCACTTGTCAACAAAGTTACTATATAGATCCCTTTAACGGTTATGTGACTATTAACCCCGGGCGATTACCCCCCCCCCCCCCCCCCCCCCCCCAAAAAAAAACAAAAAAAAAACAACGACAACAACAAACAAACAAATAAACACACACACACAAACAAACAAACAAGCAAACAAACAACCAAAACAAGCAAACAAAAACCAAATAACCCGAGGTATTCTTCTACTCGGTCTCGGCCTCAGCCTCGGAAATGTTTACCGACGAAATAACAACCCCCTTCAAATCCTGGGTTCGCTATAAAATGGGCGTCTATTTGTAATTGATATATACTGTTCACGGGAATGGGGTAATCTATTCATTAATCCCCCGCTGAACAATAGGTATTAATGGACACGACATCAATAAAAGGTGGTCATAATTCATCTGGAGATCATATGAAATGATGTGCCCATTTACCTGGTCATTTATGTGAATGATTGCTACACTGTGACCGATCAACGGTGACCAGTTGAAAACGACGAATGCGGAAAGGTGGCGTAAACATGACGGGACAATGCGTAAAGAGTGCCGAAATGTGTCGGAAATGACGTGACGAGGCGGGCCACGCATCCTTCCTGCATGGTTTCGGTCAAGTCGGAAACCATGCCGATTCATGAAAGCGATTTTTTCATAATGCCCCTGTGACACTTCTCCGCTTTCATGAATCCGCCTGGTTTCCGACTTGACCGAAACCATGCGGGACGGATGCGTGGCCCGCCTCGTCACGTCATGTTTCCGACCACATTTCGGCACTCTTTACGCATTGTCCCGTCATGTTTACGCCACCTTTCCGCATTCGTCGTTTTGGTCATTGTTCTACGATACCTTCAACTGGTCACCGTTGATCGGTCACAGTGTAGCAATCATTTATATAAATGACCAGGTATATAAATGGGCACATCATTTCATATGATCTCCAGATGAATTATGACCACCTTTTATTGAGTGTCGTGCTCCATTAATACTATTGTTCAGCGGGGGATTAATGAATAGATTACCCCATTCCCGTGAACAGTATAGCCTAATCAATACAAATAGACGCCCATTTTATAGCGTACCCCAGTATTTGAAGGGGGGGGGGGGGGGGGGTTGTTATTTCGTCGGTAAACATTTCCAAGGCCGAGGCCTAGACCGAGAAGAAGAATACCTCGGGTTATTGGTTTTTGTTTGCTTGTTTTTGGTTGTTTGTTTGTTTGTTTGTTTGTGTGTGTGTGTGTGTGTGTGTGTATATTATATAATGGTATAAGTAGTTGTATTATGATATGGGGGTATTCCACTGGTTATTTTAATATAGAAAGGGGGGTCAGACAAGGTGATCCATTGTCGCCCTATTTGTTTTTGGTTGCAATAGAATTATTGGCACATGAAATAAGGAGGGACAAAATAATTAAAGGGATACATTTTGGGAACATGAAATAAGACAAGTATTGTACGCAGATGATATGACATTTTTTTGAAAGATAAAGACTCAATAAGAAGGTTGCAATATATATTGAAGATTTGCAAAAGTCTAGTGGTCTAAGGTGAATAAGGCAAAGACACCATTTTATGTATATGGGGGTGAGGAACTGGAAAACCAGATGGCCGTTATTTGGAGAATTCGTTAGGGCTAGTAAAAATTGTAGGTGTCAATTTTTCAGTCGATTTTAGATTAAAAGATGATTTAAAATTATAAAGAAATATTAAGTAAAATAAAAAAACTTTTAGGTTGGTGGAAACAGCGGGATTTGACTATCATGGGGAAAATACATTTATTAAAAACGTACGCATTAACAAAATAAATGTTTCATCCCTCCTTGTTGTCCCTTTATGGGTTTATATAGAAGTGGAGAAAATATCATTTGAATTTATATGGGGAGGGAAAGATCGTATAAAAGAAAAATCTATGTATCAGAATTATAATTATGGTGGAGTTAAAATGATTGATTTTGAAATATTTGTTAGAACGCAGCGAATAATGTGGGTAAAACGACTTTTATATGAGAAAGAAGATTTGAGGGATTGAATATTTTTTTTATTAAGTTTAAGTTCAGTGGGAGGAAGGCTAATCTTTTTATGTGATTATGAAATGAAAAAGATGAAGTTCATGTTAAGATTCCACCCTATTATTTGGAAATGTTAAAAGCTTGGCCAAGAGATTACTAATTTAAGGCATTCTAATGATTGTGTGAATCCAATTATTTTAATAATCGGAACATATATATAAAGAAAGACTGTATTTAATAAAGAGTTATTAGAACGAGGGATCGTTATGTTGAATAATGTTATTGATAATGGACATGTTAAAACCCGTTGTATATTTCTTGAACCAGGTTATGACAGGTGAGAATTTTGCTTACAATAATTGATATATTTCATGCGATTCCGAGGATTGGAAAATGAGTTAGGTTTGATACAATTTTGTGAAGTAGACTTAATTAATTATAATATAAACTTACATATTTTGGAGAAAACATTAAGCTTTAAGGATGTACCATCAAGAAAAATATCATGAGTATTTTATTCGAGAACAGCAAAAGTCATATGATTTACAAATAAGGGCATGAACAAAATAATTATAATTATACAGATAAAGAAATAAGTGAATGTTGTTTTAGACCACGAATAACATTAATGATAGGAAGGCAGAGAGGAGTTTCAATTTACGTTACTGCATGGGGCAATTTATACTAAAGAACATTTATTTAGATTTGGATTTGTTGAAGATAATTTATGTTCGTATTGTAAACAGGAAAGGGAAACATATTCACATATATTTTGTCTTGTTTAAACGTAAATTGATATGGCAAGCTTTGATACAACGCTATGAGTTAGACAAATTAAAGGACTTAAATTGGCGAGATATATTTGTTGGACTGTCGGGTAATTCAAATAGAATAAAAGTTTGTAATACCATCATTTTTATGGTGAAATATATTTTATTTGTATTTAGAAAAGCGGGTGTTCCTCCCAACTATTGATAAAATATATAAACTTTTATTAGATTATAAGGATCAAGAAGAGAAAATAGCAATTCAAATTGGGAGGAAACAGTTAAATTATAATAAGATTTAATGTGTAAGGTAGATTAGAATAAAATGTTGATACATGATATTTCTCCGTGAGCTTGTCACATTCAAAAGTATTGATAATTATGTATTTGTAATTTTGTATAAAAAAAAAAAAAGGAATCTGAGCAGAATACCGACCAGGTGTGAGTGAGTGAGTAGCGGGGGTGGGGGCGGGGGGGGGGGGGGGGGGGGGAGGGGGTGGTAGAGGGGTGTTTTGTTCTTGTTTTGTTTTTCTCTTTTTTTTCTTTTTATCATAGTTTAAAAACCTCCAATTATTATTATTCGATTGCAGTTCAGAAGTATGTGATGTAAGAGTTGTATTGTTTATGTAAGGTAATTATTAATACTTTATCTCATTATAATTGTAATTTGTATTCTCTGTTCAAGATGTTCAATTTGACATATTTTGTTTATATATATTCTACTGTAAATGTACATGTTCATTTTGGAGGAATACCAAAATCATTAACCAAAATAAATTAAAAAATGTGTGTGTGTGTGATTTGGTTGGATGATGTGAGTAGAGTGAGAGATGTAGCAAGGTTACATCATTTTATTAGAAAATAACCTCCATTGTTTTTTGTTTCTTTAAGTATGGTTATCTTTCTTTTAGTGAATCATGATTAATTATTACAGTATATTGTTTATTGAGGAAGGGCTTTTGCTTATTTTAGTACGAACTAAATCTGATGTCATTTAGTAGTTTACGTTTAGAATATAATAGTTAAGTTACTGTATTAGAAAATGCAAATGTCAGTTGTTTGTTTATGAATATTGATGTAAAATTTGTCATACTGTTCATTTGAAAATATTTGTAATAATGTAAATGTTAATATGATTTTGATGTTATCTGTAATATCATTTGGAGGAATAAAAACAATTCTGAAAAAAAAAATAAAAGTGTGTGGTGTGTGTTTTTTTGTTGTTGTTGTTTTTTTTTTTGGGGGGGGGGGGGGGGTAATCGCCGGGGTTAATAGTACACATAACCGTTAAAGGGACTAGTACCTTTGTTGACATGTGCAAAAAGTGAATGATTGGTTGCATATAATGTATATTGTTGTTATTTATTATGTCCACAAGGTATTCGTGTGAACATTTCAAGTCAAATGGATGCCAAATGGCGAGTAATGAGCAAAAATGCAAAGTGATATTCACTAACTCACAGCACTTACTTTGTTCACGGTTTCGAAATCCGACGGATATTTCATTATCTGAAAACTTCGATCGTTCATAATTTTGTAACGAAAGGGGTCACGCATGATAACCCCCCTTTCAATGAGGACAGACCCCCGCCCGGGGGGGGCCACTCAACTATATGGCTGTACACAACGCGCGACCCACAGGTTTTTCAAACCCACCCTAAACAAGTTTTATCCATTGGTCAAATTTATACCCTATTCAAGTATTTTCGCGTGCTTTTTGACAATTTTGCCCCCTAAACAAGTATAACCCCTAAAACATACCCCTAAACAAGGTCTACGTCAAACGCTCTCAAAGAAACAAGTTTGAAGAAAAGATACCCTAAACGCGTATTTGTTTAACTCCACAAACATACCCTATTTTCTGATTTTGGCCTTTTTGACACCTAAACGCGTCACGCGCGTGACGCGCCATGATCGGCAAAAAGCACCCTTTTTACGCGTTTTTTTTGGTCGCGCGTGTGTACAGAAGTATAGTTGAGTGGCCCCCCGGGGACCCCCGGGCAACATAACAGTCGTTCCCTAGTATAGCGTATACCAGTTTGAAGAATCCTTCCAAGTGGGAGGCGCGCGGGCATAATATAGCGCCTTATGCCCCTGTGACACTTCTCCGACTTCATGAATCGGCATGGTTTCCGACTTGACCGAAAAACCATGCGGGATGGTTGCGTGGCCCGTATCGTCACGTCTGTTTCCGCCCTGTTTCCGACACATTTCGGCACTCTTCACGCATTGTCCCGTCATGTTTACGCCACCTTTCCGCATTCGTCGTTTGGTCATTGTTCTACGATACTTTGTAGCAATCAGTGTAGCAATCAGTGTATCATCATTCACATAACATGACCATGCAGGTATATAAATGGCACATCATTTCATATGATCTCCAGATAAATATGACAACCTTTTATTGATGTCGTGGTCCATCTAATACCTATATGTTCAGCGGGGGAATTAATGATAGATTAACCCCATTCCACGTTGGCCTAGTATATTCAATTAACAAATCGACGCCCATTTTATAGCGTACCCAGGATTTGAAGGGGGGGGGGGGGGGGGGGTGTTTATTTCGTCGGTAACCATTTCCGAGGCCGAGACCGAGAAGAAGAATACCTCGGGTTATTTTTTTTTGTTTTTTGTTGCTTGTTTTTGGTTGTTCGTTGTTTTTGTTTGTTTGTTTTTTGTGTGTTTTTTGTTTTGTTGGGGTGGGGGGGGGGGGGTGGGGGGGGGGGGGGGGTAATCGCCCGGGGTTAATAGTCACATAACCGTTAAAGGGATCTAGTATGTGTTGACATGTGCAAAAAGTGATGATTGGTTGATATAATGTTATTGTTGTTATCTATTATGTCCACAGGGGTATTGTGTGAAAATTTCAGTCAAATGGATGCCCAAATGGCCGAGTAATGAGCAAAAATGCCAAAGTGAAATTCACTAACTCACAGCACTCAGCAACTCAAATCCACCGTGCTTTTTCAGCAATGCATAGGATTTATAAATACATGTCCATTAATAAAAGTTGGGCCTAAACAATACTTCTTATTAATCGCATATACTTTAGCAAATATTTCCGCTGTTTCTGATCCGGTTTTGATCAAATTGTTTATTCAGTCTTTTAAATATGTGCCTTTTTTTCAAATATAACACATGAGTTGTGATTACCTTTAAGAAAAACAAGGAGTTAGAGCGCCTAAGAATCAGAAACTGTACTATCTATGAAATATGTGTTTCTTTTCAAACTTGGCCAAAAATAATCATTGTCTTCGTTTCTTGATCAAGTACCTGCGAGGGCGTAAACTATTCGGGAACCATGCCGAAACCATTCCGAAACTGTGCGGAATCATGTCGGAATCTTGTCGGAAACTGTGCGGAACCTTGTCGTGAACCAGGCGGGCCACAATGCCGATGAGCCGCCTTGTCAAGGCTAGTGGTCGGCATGTTTTCGGTATTGTTTTCGGCACTGTTCCCGACAAATTTAGTCGTGAACTAGTCGGAAAGCAAATCTTGAACAATTTCAAGATTTCGTTCCGCCTTTCCGCATCCTCCCGACCTGGTTTCGGTCAAGTGTCCCGCTTCCTTCCCGCATGGTTTCGGTCAAGTCGGAAACCATGCCGAATCATGAAGTCGGAGAAGTGTCACAGGGCATTATGCTCCCTGTGACACTTCTCCGCTTTCTTGGAATCCGCCTGGTTTCCGACTTGACCGAAACCATGCGGGAAGGATGCGTGACACTTGACCGAAACCATTCGGGAGGATGCGGAAAGGCGGAACGAAATTTTGAAAATGTTCAAGATTTGCTTCCGACTAGTTCACGACTAAATTTGTCGGGAACAGTGGCCGAAACAATACCGAAACTATGCCGAAACTAGCGCGTGACAATGCCGATCATCGGCATTGTGGCCCGCCTGGTTCACGACAAGGTTCCGCACAGTTTCCGACAAGATTCCGACAAGATTCCGCACAGTTTCGGAATGGTTTCGGCGTGGTTCCCGAATAGTTTACACACTCGCAGTACTTGATCAAGAAACGAAGACATGATTATTTTTGGCTACACTCTAAATTACAAGGATTTAAAATTAAATCTATAGATTTACTTTTAAATCTTTCTTCGGCTGTGGTTAGGGACCAGCCGATCATGATTTAAAATAAA